>JAPFFP010000070.1:3431458-3448264 GCA_026153255.1 Solanum medicagineum
ACTCTATTAGGCGGCAGGACCGCAGCGGTGACCTTGTCGGCCCGCATTTGTTGTACATATTTATGTGCGTATGTGTTATTATGCAATCTGATAGCTGCTGCAGGTGTGGATAGGGTATAGAAACAGAGGAAACTCTGCCGAAATTTCGGTAGAATTTCATAAGCTTAACTTGGGATTTTTGTGATGTGACAATGGGATGAGTGTCTGATCGGCACAAGTCATGACTCCGGGGTTGGATCGTGACAACAATATTACATGGTATTAGTGTTACTATTACATATTATAGAAACATAATTTCTATATAAATTTTAATATTTAAAATTTTTAGATGAACTTTGAGTTTGGACTCTTATTATTTTTAATATTTTATTTTATCATTAACCACGACTTAAAAAACTCGAAATTGGAATATGATTTCAGGAAAAAAAGTAGAAAAAATTACGAGTAGAAGACATCAAACCATAGTTACAGAAAGTAGCTAATGATTAAAATAATTATTGCTTGCAATTAAAATTTTGATTAAATAACTCTATATATATTTGTATTTGTATATTTAGGAACTCATGTACAAATTTCTAATTGGGAGACTCCTTCTAATTTGGAGGCTTATATACAAATCTATATAGGTTTGTATTTGTATACCAAGTGAACTTAGGGACTTATACACAAATTTTTTAAAGCAAATTTATATTTGTATATCAATTTTTATGAAAACCCAATTTTATATAAAGTGAATTTTGAGATTCATATACAAATTTTGAAAGTAAGTTTATATTTATATATACAATTTTTTAAAATCTCAATTTGTATAAATTATTAAAATACAATAAAATATATAAATAAAAATTGAAATAACAATTAAAATTATAGATATAGAATATAACTAATTAAACTATAGCTAAAAAGCTCTATGATATTTCTAACCGGTTAGCTATTTAGGAAAGGTTTTTTTTTTTTTTTTTTTTTTTTTTTTTTTTTTTTTTTTAAAAGGGCAAATTATAGAAATACTATACTTTGTAGCATTAATTTCAAATAGTGCCAATCTTTTTCATAATTACCAAAAATTTCTTGTTTTTGGTGCTTTGACGATAAAAAAAAAAAACGGTGAGACATTTTGA
This sequence comes from Solanum medicagineum, assembly GCA_026153255.1. NCBI lineage: Eukaryota > Viridiplantae > Streptophyta > Magnoliopsida > Solanales > Solanaceae > Solanum > Solanum medicagineum. The sequence continues at coordinate 3,432,577 of JAPFFP010000070.1, forward strand.
AAAAATAGATGTATTTAATGTTGGAGGCTAAAAAAAAGGAAAAGTTGCAGGTTAGTACAAAAATATTATAATTACGATTTAACCTTTCCTCGATTGCTTAAACAATTCTTTTATGTGTGCAAGAATGGGTTTGATCATACAAAAGAAAAGGCAGTGATACATTTCGGGAGAATAGGTGCATTTAATCAATAGACAATAAGTAAAATCTATATTGGTGATACAAATAAATATGAAATATTGATACAAATTATTGATACATTTGTTCTGTATTTTTATAAAAATATAAAATGATATAAAGTGAATATGTGCATATTAAATGCAAAGACTGATACAAATTTAAATATCTATATAACAATGATATAAATTGAACAGTCTCCTTCACAAAAAATAAAAAAACAATACACTATCCCTGTATACATATTTCTTATATTGTATCAGGAAGATATTTTATGATGATCATAACTACAATGATACAAAATTAAATATCGTATATCACATGATTGATAAAAAAAAATATAAACAATTATGATACAATATTCATATCAAACTGCTTTTGTAAAAATAAACTCATTGATACATAAATAAACCATGATACAAAATAAATTGCTACTACTTCCATTAAACTCTTGCAACATCAGTTTTAAAAAGCAAGAACAGAGTTATTGATCCAAATTATATTGCAAAAATTAATTGTGACAAAAAAATTCAAACAAATACGTTTGTTCTATATTTTTATAAAAATATAAAATGATATAAAGTGAATATGTGCATGTTAAATGTAAACACTGATACAAATTTAAGTATGTATATAATAATGATATAAAGTACACAACCTCCTTTACAAAAGAAAAAAAAGTCACACTATCCCTATACATATATTTCTTATATTTCATCGGGATGATACTATATGATGATTATAACAACAATGATACAAAATTATAGCTCATATAACAATGATACAAACCCTTAAAGATGCATAGATACAAAATATTTCATTAAGGCACAAATCTCCTACAATTATGCATAACTCATTATACATAGTATATCACATGATTGATACAAAAAAAATATAAACGATTGTGATACAACATTCATATCAAACTGCTTTTGTAAAAATAAACTCACTGATACATAAATAAATCATGATACAAAAGAGTTGCTACTACTTCCATTAAAGTCTTGCAGTATCAGGTCCAAAAAACAAGAACAGAGTTTTTGACATAGATCATATTGCAAACACTAATTGTGACCAAAAAAATTCAAGCAAATACAATGCAGAGTTTGAACCTTTGGCAATGAAGGTCTAAGAGACAACAGTATCAGTTTTTTTTCTTTTTTTTTTTGAAGGGGCTTCATCACTTCGATACCAATCCTTTTTTTTTTTTGAAGTCTTCGTCTTCTTGCGCGCTGGAGATTAGTTTTCGTAGACCTATTACCTTTAGAATCATCATCGCCTAAATCCTCCAATGGTTTGTCGGGATCTTCAGGCAAGTGCCAATCTTCGCTTGGTTGAAGACCTTCAAGCTGACTAATATTGTCCGGATTTAGTAATGCATTACTATTGTCATGAGAAGGTGAATGACTAGACTCCATTATAATATAGACTAAGGTTCTTCAAAAGAAATTTTGTCAAAAAAATTAAAGCAAAAAGCAGAAAGGGAGAGATGAAAGCGGGAAACGTTTGAAATTCTTTTAACTTGAAGAAATGGATTTCAAATACACTTTAAAAACATATTTAATATCTTTTAAGTGATGAACTTAACCGATGAGACAGCTAGTAAATAAATCTGACATAGACCTGATTAACTTGATCATTTTATATGATTTGTATAAATAAGGATGAGAGAAAAAAAATAAATTTTTATAATTTTTTTAAATGTAAAGGACTAGATGTAGTTATGAACAGAAAAGTTGCGTATTCTTATAATTTTTCGTAAAAAAATTGTATATGAGTTGATAATGTAAATCATTAACAAAGCTTGGCCCCCAACAATGCTCCTGTCAGGTGTCCAGCCCACCATGGCCCAAAAGTGGTGACGTGTTACAACGGTCCCACCTCTTTTTGATTTGGATTATTTTGTAAAAGAACTTTACATTTAGGGATCGTTCGGTAGAATAAATTGTATCAGTCATGTTTGCTAATTTTTTTTTTTTATATCTAATATATTTTATTTATGGATTTTTGAAATGAAGATTCCCAAAAAATAATTTTTCTATCTTATAAGGTAATGGTAACATCTGCATATATTATATAATATTTTAACGAATTAGGTATATGCTTCATGTTTTTACTAAAAGATGCTTATAGAATTATTTATTTTTCTTGTTAATTTATCTCTCTCGGTAGATTTTTGTTAATGTGAAATTATATTTTTACCTTTTGTTATAATCCTTTTTTTTATGTGTATAGAAAGATATTTCTAGAATTACTTTTTTTAAAGTATTCTTATTGATAGATTTTTTTTAGTGTGAAATGACATAATTATTCTTGGTTGTCCTTCCATTCACATTTCTATATAATAGAAAAATATTTTATTTGACATTAGTTACACATTATATGATGTAAACTATATTAAGGAGTGTATTATTAATATCATATATTTTTAGGTATTAGTAATGAAATAGTTTCAATACATGGATTAACATGATTAAAGCCATAACTATCTCTCAAAATTTTTTTTATATCTTTTCTAGCATAAATGTGTGGAGGGTATATATATATATATATATATATTTTAGTTCAATCATATTATTTTTAATGCATTAAACTAAATAATGTATTATAATGCAAAGTGTAAATACGAAGAAAGATCATTTACCTACCTCTTCCATTCATTTTTTATTTATTTATTGTTAATTAATTCAAAAATAATTTTATTAAAAAATAATTATCTTTTTCTATATTACTCTCAATATTAATCATTATTAAATTATTTTTCAAAAAACTAAAATTAGAATAAATAAATAAAATCTAAAATGAATGTCATAGGGTTTACCTCGGTCAACAGGTAATTTATTAGTTGGTCGCATTTTTTCTCCTCAAGTCCATAAAGGAAATAAAAAAGTACTCTAGAAAAGTAATGGATAACCATTCAATATTTCTATTGACTTTCTCTGTCCCATAGTTAATTAAAGTTGACATGGTATAAATTTGTAGAAGTGAAAAAACTTTTTAAAAAATAGTTATTGTTTTAATTTACTAAAAAACAATTTATAATTAAAAATAATTTTATGTTTTGTATTTAAAAAATATCATAAATGTAAACAACTTGGTTTTGTTCCTTTTGGGCACCGCGTGTTACAAAAAAGGAATAACTTCATTCCTAAGTTCTCTTCAATATTCCTTGGTCTCATTTCATTCCCATTTACTCCCTATAAAAGGTCTACACATTTAAGTTTGTTGACCACCAAAGAAAAAGATAAAAACAGCAAACATTTTTCTAGTAATATTTGTTAGGGATGGTGAAGGTGACAATTATAGGGAGGGTAAGTGATGGGATGCCCTTAGCTCAAGGTCCAACATCACATGATGTGTTAACACCTTACATGAAACAAGCGGAGTTCATTCTCAAGGAGATTTTTTTACAAGCTTTGCCCTCTTCAAAGATGACCATTCTTGTGGATCATCACTGCTTCAAGTATACTTTTCTTTCATCTACTTGCATTGAGATTTAAAGTTTCAGGTTAACTTTAATACTCTTTGACTACTTCACCAATGTTCCGAGCAACGGGGGATTTAAAAGGGAATTGCGTCATAAAACGTACTTTTTGATCTAAATTGAACACCCCGGCCTCAGGAAGCATAGTGCATGATGTGATGTGTGAATTAGGGGAACATTACGATTTTCTGTAGAATAGATATAATACTTGGACCTTAATTCAACCTCTTGAGGGACGTCGAACTCTATCTCACTCTAACACCAGCATGCTCCAACAGGCCTGAATCTTTAATAGCATTTCTTTGTTACTTTTTGTAGCTTTACCATTCCACAATTAGCTCTTTACTATTGTGCTACTCCTAATATTTAGCTACATAGTTGAGAATGGGATTTGCTACCTGACGTTGTGCGAGTCGTCGTATCCAAGAAAGCTAGCGTTCCATTATCTACAAGATTTGCAGCAGGAGTTTGAAAGATTACATAGGAGCCTCGTTGACAGAATCACAAAGCCATATACCTTCATAAAACTTGGTAATGCATAAATGTTGATTATAGTTTACTACTTCCAATTAATTCCTTTCTGGTCTCTTTAAAACTTTCCACCTGACCACATCTAAGACTACAATTTGGCACATTTTACACATCTTTAGCGTCGGTGTTTATAGTAGGTACATTAGTTCAAGTACAGAGTATTCCTCTGTGTTGAGCCTAAAGTTTAGACAATAAGTTGGTCTATGTTTAATTATTTGCATGATTGGCTGTGTCTTACAGGGACTATCATTGGCAACATTAGGAAGCAATATGTGGATACAAGAACACAGGCAAATTTATCTAAACTAAATGCTCATCGTCACAAGGATTTAGATATCGCGACAGAGGAATTATCACTAATAACAGAGAGAAGGCGAAGAGTAGGTAAGCTCCTCATATGGTTACATTAAATTTCTGTTTCATTCGAGTTGAATTATATCATATGATTCATTCGATTACTACAAAATGTTGGTAGAAATGATCGAGCAAATGATGCAAGCTCACATAAGTACTTCCCCGATTTGGGAGTCCAAAAGGCTTGAGGTATGTGGTCACAGTGATCAATGCTAATCAGTCTACTTATATTTTAGGCTCTAATTTTACCCTTTGGCATGCAGAACATTGCGCTGAAATGGACACCGATTGCAATCCTTCTTGTTGTTGCTTCTGTTCTTCTATGGACCGGCTTCGTCCTCCAAGATGATTTTCGATGGTGGTGAACTGAACTTTGTACTTTCTATAGACATAGTAAAAGAAGTGGACATACAAATTGTTCATATTGTTATTATTCCTTATTCATCTGATTATTTATGTGTCATGTAGATCGATCGATCACTTACTGTGTTTATTTTTAATTAGACTACTTTACACACGTGATTGTTATTGTTAAAGCCTTTTAGCACCTTGTGGAAAAATATATTGGTCCAACTTGTTTGATCGTTGTTTTGTTATCTGGTTTCTTTAAGTCAAGTACTCAACACGCAAAGACCATCAAGTTTGCATCATAACTCTCAGTTTATTACAGATAGAATGATCAATTAGAATTCATACACCATGGAATACAAGAAAGGAGAAGGCATCTACAGTAAAAATGTGTTTTAACTAGACCTTTTTGCTGAAGAAACAGGAAATCGAACAGTATGATTCCTGCTTTATTACCTCTACTACTTTGTATAAGATTCTAAAAAGACAAGTTATATGTACATAACATCATCGTTAATGTTGAATTCTCCGGACATAAATTCCTCAAATCCATTACCAGACATGGGATCCTCAAACTTGAGTTGGGGTGGAAAAATATCATCTACTACTGTCCCATTGTTAATTTCTTGACTTCCTCCATTTGCATAGCTATTACCATCGTTGTTTATCGGTAAACTGTGCATGAATATGTTATGTAACTCTGAGTTATTATACCCAAAGTTGTTCTTGGAAGGTTCAAAATTCCCTGAATTTTGGAAATCTTGTCCACTAAATTGATCCAACGAAAGCCATTCCGCGAATAATACTTTGGGTAAATTACTTTTTTGAGGCTCTCTTGGATAAACAGATTGATCAGAATCTGCTAATGATCCTTCCATATGTTCAAATGAATCCAAACTTGAATTCTGGGGTGTCAGTTTCTTTAAAGAAGGTGAAGATTCTGTGTTAGCAGATTTAGTGTGGCCTTCATTTTCTGCTGCCATTTTGGATACTCTCTTTTTTAAATAAGAATGCCAGTGGTTCTTTATCTCGTTATCCGTTCTTCCAGGCAATTGTTGTGCAATCTGAGACCACCTATTAGATTATCAACAAATATAAGTTAAATCAACAAATAAAATGTTCATGTTTATTAGAAAAAGTCTGCCGACTGTCGTAACAATATTTGTTAATGGGCAGCCTAGTAGGTGAATTTTTATTGAATAGTAGTATTATTTTGAAGTCAATACCACATAGCACTATTTTTCAAATTTAAAATGGTGTAGATAATCAAAGTTGACTACTACCTCTTCGAATTCCAGAAGAGTAAATTGGACATTATGGTCGATAAAAAAGAAGAACCATTCAAGGTGTTTGTTGAAAGTATACTATTCAAGGAAAAACAATATAACAAATATATATAATCTGATGATGTAAAATTTTCTTATTCACACTTTGTAATAAAATTTAGGAAAAATAACATACCTAGGTAAACATACATTATACAACTATAGTTTGAAAAAATTATAATTTATAGCTATAGTTATGGTTTTGTTGTTATTTTCTCTCTCCCCTCTTCCTCTCTCTCGCCTCTCTCCTCTCTCTACAATTTCTAGCCAGATATACAATTACATATGTATATCAACTCCATATATAGAATTATTTTGACAGATATACATAGTCAATTTGACAAAGATATACATATACAATTTCCATCTCTCCACTCTCTGCGCTCTCTCGGTCACCTCTTTCGATCTCGTGCACCTCACTCCTTCCCCTCTCCCAATCTCGCTTATCAGATATACAAATATATATGTATATTAGTTACACACATACAATTATCTGGCAGATATACACATACAATTCGTCTCTCTCCTCCCTCTCTTGATCTCGCTCGCCTCTCCCCCCGCCCCTTCAGGTCACATAGCTGAAATTATGCCTTGTAATTATGTAAAATACAGCTATTTGACCATATTAAGTTTCAAGTCTAGATTATTTATAAAAATTCCCCTAAAATTTTATCATATGTGTTTAACACGTTAACCGTTTAAAATAAAATGATCGATAACACACAATTGAATCAATTGTTCTTACTTGTTACCAAACATGGCATGAAGGGTCAAGATTGTGTCTTCCTCTTCTAAGCTAAATGCCCCTCTTTTTAAGCCAGGCCTTAAGTAATTAATCCACCTCAATCGACAACTCTTTCCATTTCTTTGTAAGCCTGTATAAATGACAGTAAAATTATATAAACAAGAAATACCATCGATGTCAACGATGATAGATACCAGTGTTGAATTTGTCAATTATAAACAGAAAATTGTATTGTTTGCTGACTTATTGTTATTGTTCCTAAAAATTATTCCCAAGTAGTGCGCCAAAGATAACGAAGTTGGCTGAGGCCTATTTCTGCATAAGCCAATTACGAACTTGTACAATATTTTTTTAATGTATTATTAAGACTTGCAAGTGTTTTATATATATTAAAAAAAAGGAGGACAACTTCTTTATTCTTTTACAAGTACACCCGTCAACTAGACACTGGTACTTACTACTTACATATTTGAGAAATTTGATCCCAGCTGGAATGAAGTCATTCGTAATAGTAAAAGATTAAAAGTCACCGATAAAAAATCACTAGTTTTCTATCGAAATTTTTCACTAAAAAATATTCAGTAGCTAATTCTACATATATCTTGATTGAATCAACGAGAAAGACAACATAGAAAGTTTCCTAACATTTCATAAGAATCTATTTTTCATCATGTGTTTTCTCAATGAACTAACTTGATTAAAAATATTATATTTTATAATACAAATTTTTTATTAATTCGTGATGGAAAAGAAAAATCATTGTTTCTAATAATGAATCATGTTCATTAATGCTCACATCACCAACCCTCAAAAGCATGATATACAATTATATTTTGCTATCGCTGACATGGATGTAATAATATAACTATCTTACAATTTTCACAGATTAAATACAATGATAATGTAAAAATATTATTGGTATATATAACTTAAATTACGTTGAGTGGCTTAAACTTGGACATTGGAATTTGTTTAAGTTGAAAAAGCTGCGTCTATGTACTAAATAATGATAATTTTAAGAGGTAATTACAAATGCTTGAGTTAGAGATGAAGAGATAACACCAACAACATACCCAGTGGAATTCTACAAGTGGGGTATGAGGAGGTAAAATATACACATTCCTTACCACTGCCTCATAGAGATAGAGAAATTGTTTCCGGAAGACCCTCAACTCAGATGAAGAGATAATAAAGTATTAACTATTAGAAATGAATTAAACGAACCAGCATTAATGGGAACAGAGCTCCAACAGCCATGACCATGCCTGATGATGTAATTTCTGAGCCTATCATCTTCATCAGGAGACCATAATCCCTTCTTGTGCTTTGCCTTTGGCTTCTCTGCTGCCACTTTGCACCCCATTATTATGCTAATACAAGATTAATGTCACTAAATGTTTGAAAAGAACACAAAGATTATATGCTAATGACTTTTGTCCCTGTATATGGAGAGAGAGAGAGAGAAGTGGGGAGACAGGGAAGACTTGATGTTGAGGTTAGCCGTCCTGGTATTTAAAGGCAGGATTAGTTGACACCAAATAATTCTCGTTCCGTTTCATTTCATGTGACATTCTTTGACTTGTCATGCTGTTTAAGTAAAAAAAATGAAGATTTTTAAAACTCGTAGTCTAAAATCATTCTTAGATATTTGTGTGGTTGAGAATCATTTCATTAAGAGTAAAAAGAGAATTTTAAAGGTAATTATTTTCAATTAGAGTAAGGTGACATTCTTTTTGGGACAGATCAAAAAGGAAAGAGTGTCACATAAAATGGAACGGAGGGAGTACTACTCCAATGTCTCGCGTTTTGGTTTGACTTAACATCGAGTTTAAGAAAGAAATAAAAGTTTTTGAAATTTATTGTCTAAGATGACTCGTGAATGTTTGAGTGATTATAAATCATTTTGCTAAGGGTAAAATGAGCGTTTTAAAATTAAAGTGTTACAAATGTGTCATTTTTGTAAGGATTGACTAAAACTGAAAGTGAGTTGTATAAATTGAACTGATAATTTTCTAATTATCTTTATAAAAGTGAGAAAAAAAAAAGAAACTAAAAAGGGAGTATTTGTCTGATCCATCCCCCTCTATATATCCAATAATTCTTCAAGAAAAGGAAAATGAGATAAAGCAGCATTAGCATCATGTAGCTAGATAATTGACTCTTTCTCTTTATGTATAAGTCATTAGAATATATAATAGTCCATCTCAGAAGAATTTGTAGGAGCTAGTCTAGGTAGAGACAAAAGAGCTATGTAACCTAGCTATAGTAAATATTGTGTCATTTATCATGCTTAAACCTACTTGACAGAAACCAATAACGGTTTCTTATAATTTATCAGATTCACTCAAGCACCTTTCTCTCTTTGTTCAATCACCACATCATTTGTATGTTAATTAGTTGTATAAGAGATTTATTTTTTGTCCTTTCCTTGCTTAATAAGGTAACTTTTTCACCCTATAGAAAAAAAATTAAAAATTTTAAGCTTAACTCAACTTCTAACGAATAATTCATAAAAAAAAATACATTAAAATCAATTTAAAAAGATCACAATTCACTTCTCTATATCCAAGATCAGGACTTAACAATTGAGCATGGATAGGCGTGTTTTACAACTATCTAATCACTAATTGAGGAACTTAGGGGTCATTTGTAAGAGTGTAACAAAAAATAAGTATGATATCATTTACTATTTCTTTTGTCCTATTTTAATTGTCATAATTTTTATGTTAGAGTCGAATAATATAAATTTTGACTAACATGTTAAGATGTATTTTTTTTCATCATATTAATATTAAAAAAAACTGCACTCAATGATACTTTTCTTATAGTTTTTGTATATCTAAATTTTATTTTAAAATATCAAATTGACTTTCAAAACGCGCAACATGACAATTAAAATGGGACAGAAGGAGTACTATGGTTTATAGGGAATGAGCCAAATACTTAATAAAAAATAATTGCTACATTACTATCCCACATTATTCATCTTTGTACCAAAGGACCCCTTAATATCATCAACACTAGACACTTATTTTAATTGTTAAAATATAGCAAGTTCTCGCATATACTAGTCTATCTTTACTTGTCCACTATATTAAAAATAGATGTCCAACAATACTTGTCCATGTTATGAAATCAAGAGATAAATTTATACGTAGTTACTAATTTATCCTTATCATTAATTATAGTCATTTTCCTAATATTTTTCAAAATATTATATTTATTATATTCAAAGGATAATTTGATAAAACTACCTTATCATTTACTCTTTTTTCATCCCAATATCAAAGTAATAATGAACAACTATTATTGAGCCTACGAATTTGCAATGCAACAATTTTAATATTGTCGGTGAAAATTTTGCGTACTATACTCAAATAGTTGCTGCAATTATAAGAATTCGTTTATTCTAGAAAATTTTCCCAACTACTTCCCTCTTTTATCTTCCTCATGGTTCACAAATTGAAGAAAATTTCAACCACACCATTTATAACCTAATCATTTCTAAATAATTTTGATTATAAAGTGAAGTTTCCTCAACATGAAAAGTCTAACTAATGAAAATAGCACAAGGAATTTTGTTACTCCCTTTGTACGTCCTATATTAGTCTTCCATATCATTAAATTAGGTGCTTTATATTATTTATCAATTAAGATAAAATTAAATATTTTTTTCAATTTACTTTTGCAATTAATTCTTTTTTAAAGAATAAATTGATAAAACTATAATTTTTATTTATAATTTCTTAAGAAACAAAAATGTAGACAAGTAATAAAATAAGGAAGCAGTGACAAAGTCAAAATTTTCTTTAAAGGAGTTCAAAATTTAACAAGCACAAACACAAACTAATCAAAAGGGGTTCGGATTAATCCCTTCTTACTACTTGATGGAGGGGCTAGCAAATATCTTTATTATTAGTGAAAAATTCAAGATATCAATAGTTGTATTAATTACTTGTTGAAGTGAAATAAATGACACTGATTCGTCACTCGTTGTTGAAGTTCAACACTCCATGTGTTCTAGAAAGAACAAACAATAAACCCAAAGGTAACCTTAATTAATTTATTCAGAATTAAGCCTTTGACAGCTTCTTATTATCAGGGACCGAGTCACTTATTGCGAGGAGGTTCATTTAAATTTCCTTCAATGAAAAATTATATTATTATTTATAAATAATTAAAAATTTTGTTATACATATATAATATTGAATTTCCTTTAATTAGTTCATGTGCTTATTTTGTAAAATTTTGAATTAATTAAAATACTGATTTCGCAACTACTTCTGATTAATAGTTTTGTAGATGTTTGTAATTTAAAAAGTCATAAGTTTGCGTGATTTTCATTATTGCAAATATTAAGCTTAGACTAAAGTCCAAATTTCTATACTAAACCGTGTTATAAAAAAAACTAAATCCTTAAAAAAATGTTTCGTACAATTAGTAGAAACCAAATTAAAAATAGTAGAAGCCCAATCATGTTCATGTCAACATAGTTTCTTTTCAGCCATGAAGAATAAACCATAACTTAAAATGCCTATAAAACTCCAGATAAGTTTTAAAACCTTTCTTTTCACTATCATAAGTTTAGTGGCATTATGTTGAGCATATATTTTTCTACGTACCACGTGCGTAAAATTAAAATTTCATTGGTCGAAAAAATAAGGTTGTTTTACCTAAACATACATTATATTCTCTTGAACAAAACACACTAGTGAATAACAAATGTTTGAGAAACTAATTTTTCAATAAAGGGAAAGCATAGAGTAACGTTTCCAAATTATTTCTTTTAGAACAAAGGAAAAAGATAGCTAATATTTTTTCATAGTTTTAAATGGATAGCTAATATTTTTTTGATAGTTTAAATGGACTTCTCCAACGCTGCTGGTTAATTAAATAATAAAGGGCTGAATAACAACGGTGAGATTATAAAATAATAACGCGTTGAATTTACCCCACATGGTTTAATTTAGTTTATGTATTACCTAAATAGATTTTATACTATTCATGATTTGGTACACAAGATATTGTAAGATGATGAGTTCGGTACTTCCTACTCCGTTTACTATTTGTTGGCATATACACACTATTAAAAAAAAAAAAAAAAAGGTGTTCGATTGAATTTTTGAAAGAAAAAAAGATCTCAGATATTTCATAAATTCAGAAGATGTTCATTAAGAGATTAAAATATGGCTCAAGAAGGCCAAAATCTTCTTACCACTACCGGCCTTCGAATCATGAATATTAGGATTTGAATCATGGAAAAATATCATGAGAGAAAAATCAAGGGAGAAATAGATTTATACCCATCAAGGAAGATACAGATTTGTAGCCATACTGTTTATGACTAAAATTATGTTTCTTCACTAAAAGAAGAAAGAAAGAAAGAAAATAAGTATTTTTTAACAGCAGCATAAACTGTTTTTTTTTTTAAAAAAAAAGCTAAAAGAAAAGTAGTTTTTTGATAAAAGTATGTTATTTACAAAAAATGATTTTAAAAAATTATATTTAAATCACTTTTAAAAAAGTTTGATCAAAATATGCTATTAGTGAGATATTACTAATTTGATTCAAACCTACTCGTTGTATTATATATTCTTCTATTTAGTTAGGAAAGAAAACTAAGTAAAATGTTATTCTCTAGACTTTTGGATATACTACACATAATTAATTGTTTTGGCTCTAAGGTTTCAAACCAATGTTTGCTCATAAAATAAATACTTTCTCATTAGACTACTTTAATCGTAAAAATATTTATTTCGACCCTTCCAAATTATATGAATGGACTTACGTATGTAATTGATAATTAGAATTAGAGGAACAATTTTTATAAGATATACTTAGGGAAACGTTAAATCAAAGGGTTGGTGTAGGTGAGGGTTGAATTTTAATTGCAAAACATCATATATACTAACTATATGAGAAATGGTGTTATTTAATGACTAATTAGTAGTTACAATTTTAATTTTTTAAAGAAAAATGAACATACCAAAGTTTCTTGCGTTATATTTCTTTAAAATTAAAGTCATCTCGCTCCTTTCACTATCCAATAATTCATTTGGTCTTGATAATTTTTCACCTTTTTTCACTTTATTTGAAGATCAACATTTTTCTCTAAAAATTCTAAATATAATTTGAAGTTATATCTAGAATTTGGAAAATACCCAAAACCTGTTTTTTTTTATTTTCCAAATTTATTTTGTTTTTTAATAAATATCTCATTTAATATTATATTTCATGTTAAATCATACTCTCTCCATCCATTTCTACTTGTCTACTATACTATTTTGAGATATTCAATATTACTTGTCCAGTTTATATAAAACCAATGAATAATTTACCATTTTGCGTCTATTTTACCCTTATTATTAAATAACAATATTTATTTTTCAATGTTTAGATGACTTATGTTTAATAATGGTAATTTAATAAAATCATATTTCATATTTTAAAAGAGGATATATTTAGATTCTAGTCATTTATTGAAAAAAAATTTGGCCAAGTCCAATTTCACTTTTAGAATTTTTAAATAAATATTTTTAAAAAATGTTAAATAAATATTTTTTAAGATTTTCATAATCACACACACACATATTCTCTCAATCATTTTACGGATTGCATGAAGGGTAAAACTCCATGTTAAATATTTATGATATAATTTCAATAATATTCCTTACCCTACCTACTTACACAAACCAAACACGAGACTTAAATTTATTCAAAAATAAAGTTCTTGACCAATAAGAAGTCTCGCAAAACAATGAAACAGTCGAGGTTATGTGGTTACAGGTTAGTATAAAAAGTAAAGTAATATGGTCATGTTTTATCTAAAAATAATTCATTTATCCTTAATAAAATAAATCTTATCCACACAAATATTTAAGAATTATTTTACACCACAAATTTTAAAGTCTTTATTTTTTCTTAAACACTGCGTGTCATGTGATATGAAAATGTGAATTGTGGATCCTGTTATGATTAGTCATGGCTGGCATTGGAAATACTATTGTTGAGTTTCACTTGTGGGTCAGAGAATTGATTATAGGCTTGGAACGGACTCATCATTATGCCTTAATCTTGTGATATTTGACTTGAGGTGATGTATTTATTGTGAAGTGGACTCTTCCATGCACTAATCATTATTGCATCACATATATTTGTTCTTGATGTGCATTATGACTGAGTATCACTGATGAGATACTCATGAGAAATAGGGGACGGACCACATGAGACGTGGCATGTGACATTGATTATATATTGGGATCGTATATCGCGCTCTGGGGCAGGTAGTGGACAGATATGTCCCCATGGGTTCCGAACCTATTATATCAGCGAATGTGTATTGTAGGACAGACATGCATCACGATATTTGACATTGCATTTACATCATTTCATTTCATTCCATTTCGTTACATACCATATCATTCTACCTTGTGTTTTTTTTTTTTTTGTCTTGATTCAGTTATTGAGAATGAATTATGAGATGACTATGCTTGGATTGTAATTGTTGAACATCTGAAACTATCTTAGGATATCTATTGTATGATCGAGTTGTATGTTAAAATATTGTTGTATATTTGATATATATCATGTGGTAACTGTCAAGCATAATTGTGTATAAATGTACATGTATATTGTTATTGTGTTGGAATTTTTGTGAGTGCAGGTGTGTAGTTTGGCGGTTTGTGGTTAGTGGCTGTCACGATCCGAAATTCAGGCGTGATGGCGCTCGTCTTATCCCACCAAAACAAACCAGCCTACAACCCAACTATAACATTAAAAATGCAGAATTATAATACAAATAAAAGTTCAATTACGGATAATAAGTCAACTTAATGAAAATCCCCCAAAACCTGGTTGTCATGTGCACAAGCTTCTAATGTATTACAATAGATTCGAAAAGAAACGCAAGTATCAAATAATATTGTCTCTAGGATAGAACAAAATTATAAATAGGAGTGAGAAGTCAGCTGGGATGTCAAACAGCTACCTCTCACAATCTCCACAAGAAGCCTCAGACAAGAAAGAGTTGAGAGTATCATGACAATTCGGGCTCGCAACCTACAAAACTGTTGTAGCAAAGGGGTGAGTACCAAACACACGGTACTCAGCAAGTGAACTATTAAACACAAAATTAAGTAATATAGAATACCAGTACCCCCAACACTACAACCAAACCCCCACAACTACAACCTGCATAAAATCAGTCCAGCATAACAGTTCACAATATACATAGCAGATAGCTCAATAACCACAACAACTATTATATATCAACAACACCAGGGATCAAGTGCAACTATCACAAGTTTCACAAAACACTCACACGTTTATAAATGATAATGAGATGTAATACAATGCAATGCAATATCACGTAGAATAATGCATGTCTGTCCTAGTGATACACATCCGCTGATCATAAGCATGCCTCAGTCAGAACCCGTGGGGGCCACAAATGGACCATATATCTATCGCGGCGTGCAACACGACCCTCGAATCATAGTATTCGTCGCGGCGTGCAACACGTCCCTCGAATCATAGTAACCATCGCGACGTACGACACGACCCTCGAATCATAGTATCCGTCGCGGTGTGCGACACATCCCTCAAATCATAGTACATCCTCTTTAACTCTCATTCTTTTTCACTAGCCGAAACCATTTCCCTTCGGCTTTACATTTCTTTTCTTGGATCATCCAGCAAACACATAGTAAATGCACAATAATCATGTT
>JAPFFP010000070.1:3465700-3480304 GCA_026153255.1 Solanum medicagineum
CTCGTTTTATTAGTCAAAGCAAATCTCAGACAAATCTTGAAATTTAATGTATGAATAAAGGGGCTTTTAAGCGCTTCAGATTTAGTTCCTATTTTGACTCTCGTTTTATTAGTCAAAGCAAATCTCAGACAAATCTTGAAATTTAATGTATGAATAAAGGGGCTTTTAAGCGCTTCCCTCGTCTTAGAGCTGCGTATTCAATTCACATCAAAAAGGGGAGAAGGATTTGCTGCCATTTAGAAGCACAACATGATGCATATCCGCTCTTAGTAAAAGATGTGCAAGACCTTTTGCCACGAAGAGCTTCTTGCTCTCTAGGCTTGAAGGTGGCAATCTAGCTTCGGTTGAAACAAAACAAATGAACTTCCGGACTTAAGGCTAAGGCAGTGAGTGAGCTGAGGAGAGGTTGAGTGAAATCAGCATAATGTAAGAATCATTTATGTTGCTCGGACTTCTCCAAAGAATCATCGGGTGCATGTCGTATTTGCCAAAAGTAGTGTATTTCGGAGAAGCCGACATGGGTGCAACATCAAAATGAAGAGTCCATGCAACTTAGAGAAGCATACACTTCCAGCACGGATAAGTGCTTAGACATACATCTCAATTATTTTATGCAAATAGTTGCATACAAAATTTATGCAAGAGTGTTGAGAATGTTGAACGCTCCATTTTCCTAGAAGTGATAACAAGTTGACAACCATAGGTCATGTCAGAGAAAAAATTAGACTAAACCAGGACTAAATATCTTAATATCAGCTAACTTAAAGCACAATTGTTGCATTAAAGCCAATATTTGAATCAAGCACATGTGAAGCTCATTTATTGCAGCTTATCAAAACCTAATAAGCTCCTAGCAACCAGATGGGGGCAAAAGAAACAAAAGTAGTACTCCCTCCGTCCCATTTTAATTGCATTTGTGAGGCAATGCACATATATTAAGAAAAACATTCAAAGACAAAATTTAAATCATACTTTCCACTATTCCCCTTTGTAAAGTCATAAATATGTAATAGAAAATATAAAACTTCAATAAATAAAGGGGTAAATATGAAAAAAATTTCAAACACTCATCTTAAACTTTGAACAATTCAATTATTTTAAACCTTGAAAAAAGCCTCAAAAATTCAATTAATTTGGACGGAGGGAGTAACAATCAAGGGGAGTAACTGAACAAGGTAAGCATGTTTAGTTGTCAACCAGAAAATGATCATTTTCCTTGGATGGAATTAGGAATATCATATAAGTCGAAGATAGAGGATGCCGTACCAAGAGAATTCCTTCGACGCTAGTCCTCATGCCCTCCTTCATGTAGCTGCAAACCACATCATAAACAACATTTCGTTAAATTCTAAAAGAGAAGGAACTCTTTTATCTATTTAAAGACAATACCGATCAACTGGCCAGTGTGATCTATATTCATAAGGGTTTTACCTAGGGTTTAAGGAATTTTGATCTAGTTAACTGGAAGAATCTATCAGATAATTACGAAAAAAGAAAAATGAAAAGAAGAAACCATACTTGACTTTCATACGAGCAAGGCGATCAGCGACGGAGGTGTCCTTCTCCATTTTGGGCTCCTTAGTACCAAATGTATAGCTGGACAGTGGGTATGTGTTGACAACCGAAGACGTTACCATTTTCTTTCTCTTTCCGTGATTCGCTATGCAAATGACGAGGTTTCTATGCTACCTTCCTCTCCGGAATTAGATGCCACCGACGGGAGGGAGACGGTCACCGGAAGAATATTTGTCTTTTCAGATTTTTCCCCCTTTGCCGTTTGATGAGATGCTTCTGGACCTGCTTAGATTGGAACTATCTAACGGGCCTTCACTGGATCCATTTCAACTTCGGTCGGTTCTTTCTATTTTGGTAACTGCTTGGTTTATTTTGCTTGCCTTATTTTTTAAAAAAATAAATTTTTAGTTATACGTGTATAGAAGTGTGAGCTATGTAATGATATCAACATGTCTGCTAAAGGTTAATATAATTCACACGAAGATATTTTGAACTTTTGATATTGCTTTCTTATGTTATGTGTTTTTTAGATCGATATTACTAAATATGTGTGTCAGTCGTTTCTTTATCTTTCCATCAACTCTAGTCACTGTATCTTATGTCTTATTTTCTCTATTTTCCTTTTCAATAAAATTCTTCCTGTTCTTTTTTCTTCTATCTTCTATTATATGGAGTCAAGGAAGGTACAATTAGAATTGTTTTATGTATTAATTAGCAGCCCCTTGTACAGGGGTGTCTGATGAGGATAGGTAAAAAATTTGGCTCTAATTAATTTCTAATCTTAACTCTCAATTCCGATAAAAAAAAAAATTCCTCCAATTTACTTTTGCTTATTACATTTGTTGTTGGCAATTTCTTGCTTAATTGTATCTCATTTATATATGCATGCATGTTTGTGAATGTCTTAGTGTGATTTAGGATAAAAATTAAAGCATCAGTTATATGCATTTCACCTTGTTTGATATGATTTCATAAATTTCGATTCATCAAATTGTGCTTTTAATTCGTTCACTTTTAATCTTTTTTTTTCTTTTATGTGATTGTAACTACAATTATTAAAGTGAAATATGCATACGAGGTGTTTAATGATATGTCCTATTCATCTTATTTGAAGTGATATTAGCAAATTTTATTTTGTAATAATAGAATCAACTAATAATAGCACTGATGATGATTCAAATACAGTAATATTTGACAAAGATGTTGACAACATAAAATTGATTAGTCAATTCACTTTATAAATTGTAGTCTTTATCATGTTCTTGACACTTGAGCTTATTGATAATCAACAGTAGATAAGTTTGCTGATTTATGAGCATTCTACTAAGACTTTTAGAAAGTCTTCATTCATTTTTATGCAATATGATGTTTTAGCAGAGTTTAGTAATGAAAAATTCAGTAGCCTTATTAGCTAGAAAATTACAATGTAAAGAATTTACTTTTATACTTAAAATGTGAAGAGACCTCATAATTTTTATATGTATAGAAAAAAGATTGTATTTTAATTAAAAAAAAAAAGTTAAATTGAAGACTAATCAGCTTCATGGTAACTGAAATTTAAGGTTATTGCTTGAATGACACTCAGTGCCTTTTATTAAATCTTCTTGCTCATAGCAGTCATTCGTTATATGTACACACAAGATTATGGGAGATTAGGACTAAGTTTTTATTTGATTATTTTTTATTTGAGTTTGGTTGACTAATTGTGTTAGTCATTTGCAATATGAGCGTTATAAACTACATTTCGTCTACACATTTTATAGACATATTCTTTGAAAGTTCGTAATTTATTGATATGTTTATGCCCTTTGTAAACTGAATGTCAACATATGAGAAAAAAGAGTTTTTACAGGAGAGACACTCATTATCTATGAGTGTCTCTCCTTATTTACCAATAGATCTCCTTGTTATTTAAATGTTCGATATCATTATTTAAGTATTAGATTAAGTGTTGTGTATCCATAAAATTGTATAGTGACTTTAACCTTTCACTTACTAGCATATTGAACTTGGAATTTGATGTCACAGGATCACTTTCCCAACTTTATTTTATAACAACTATAATTTCTTGTGTAATACAGCAAGGATATTCAATCTTTTTAAATAAATGTCAAACTTTATAAATTTAAACAACCGAATTGAAAACAAAAATGCTATTTAATTATTTTTATAATATGTATTGTAATATTAGTAACTCAATTCCTATACATTTTTAAAGAATCTTGACAATTTTCAAAGCAACATATGATTGTATGATACTAATTTAAAAAATTTTAATAAGTCAAAGTAAAGTAAAACTACAAAATAAAAGAAAAAGATTAGAAAAAATTTAAAAAGACTCAATAGAGCAAGGTAAAAGTAGGAAAAAATGTTAAACACGACATGACAAGGCAAATTAAATTTAGTGAGTTAAGATTAAAATGTTCCCTTCCTTGACCCAGTTTGCGTCCTTTTCAATTTACTCTTTATATATAGAATTTCCTTTACAAAAATTTTGGCTTTGTCACTGCTCATACATAAATCTTTTAGGTGTGTTTGCATTTATTTGGATTGTTTTTAAAATTTTAAAACAACTTTAAATCATAATTGGTATTTTATGATCAAATAAAAATTTTAAAATAAAAATAAATAAATAATTTCGGAATAAAATGAATAATGGCGTAATGCATTTCCCTACACACTGCTTGCTTCGAGCGAAATCGACATAGCGCGCCAATAGACCTGTCGCACTACAGTCTAAACTGCGAAACCGCCTTTGCACTCCGTACTGTCAAAATCACCCGTCGGAACTTGGAGCCCCGGCGACGACGATCGCCGCCGTCGGAATTGCTACAATGGGGAAACCAAAACAACAAGTAATTTCCCGGTTCTTTGCACCAAAACCAAAGAACGAGGACCCTTCAACTTCAACGAGCCCCTGTACTCCACCTCCCAAAATTACTGCCACCGTCAGCTTTTCACCTGCAAAGCGTCTCAGAACTTCCCAACTCATTTCTCCTCAGAACAAACTTTCTTCTTCCTACGATGATCATCCTACAAAACCCACCAAAAGCCCTAAGCTATCAACCCACGTACATAACCCTCTTCCTAATCCCACTCTCCACCAAAAGTTTCTGGACAAACTTCTAGAACCGTCTTACCATCTCTTGGAACCTTCCAAATGTCATGAAATTGCGAATCCCAAGTACACGCCTTTAGAGCAACAAGTTGTGGAGCTTAAGGCCAAGTACCCAGATGTTCTTTTGATGATTGAAGTTGGTTACAAGTACAGATTTTTCGGTCAGGATGCAGAAAACGCTGCAAGAGTTTTAAGTATTTATGCACATATGGATCACAATTTCTTGACAGCTAGTGTACCCACGTTTCGGTTGAATGTTCATGTAAGGAGGCTGGTGAGTGCAGGCTACAAAGTTGGGGTTGTTAAACAGACAGAAACTGCCGCAATTAAGGCTCATGGCTCAAATAGATTGGGTCCTTTTGGCCGTGGGTTGTCAGCATTGTACACGAAAGCTACTGTGGAGGCTGCTGAAGATGTAGGGGGTGGAAATGAGGGGTTTGGGTCATGTAATAACTATTTGGTTTGTGTTGTCGAGAAGGGAATTGACCTTGAGGGTTGTCAGGGTGATGTGAAACTTGGGGTTGTTGGGGTTGAGGTTTCAACTGGGGACGTTGTTTATGGGGAGTTCAAAGATAATTTCATGAGGGCTGGGTTGGAGGCTATGATCCTGAACTTGTTGCCAGCTGAATTGCTTGTCGGCAGGCCTATATCTAAGCAGACAGAGAAGGTAATTATTACTCATTTGTATCCAAATCTATCATAGAACTATAAGGAATCTTTGGTGTCTCTCATTGATTTCGTATTTATGGAAATACACTATTCATTTTGTGAAGAATTAATTGAGAATCATAATTCTTTCGCTCTAAAAGCATAGACTTTTATAACAGCCAGCAGGAGTTACACACTTCACAAAATCTCTATGAGTAGATTGTTCTGTTGCAGTTTCTCTGTTAATCGCATCTGCACTGATTTGGTTAAATAAATTTGCATTTTATGTCTACATTGACGAGGGTTCCCATGACAGCCTCCCTACTTCTATGAGGTAGTGGTAAGGTCTGCCTATATTCTACCCTTCCAAGACTCCACTTATTGGATTCCACTGGGTATGTTGTTGTTGTTGTTGTTGTCTACATTGACGAGTCATCAAAAAATCTTTAGAAATGGTGTTCCATATGAGGCAAGGACTGTAAATCTTAATCACCAAAACTTGAGCCGACCATGTGTAAAATAAAGTTCATTTTTGCCATATCTTTAATGGGAAAAAAATACACAGGCATGTCATCCTGATTCAGGCATTGGTAGAACAACCTCCAGTTTTTACTGAAATAATGGTGACTCCTCACCCTCTGCCCCAGCTGTTGTAAATAAGTTGCTATTTTGGGAATGTATGACCTTTTATGGGGACAAAACTTGGGTACTACAAACAGGGAAGTCATTTGTAAGTGGCGAGACCCGCCAAAGTCCAAACTACAACATGTCTCTCATAACTGAAATAGCAAGAAAGGTGTGTATCCAGGTGAGATGAATGTAACATTTTAATGCTCCAAGAATAATTGGAGTGGCCACTCCGCCCACTCGTATAATAAGACAGGAAATTGGCTTGATAATTAGTTTGAAGGTAGCATATTTCTTACTTTTGCTTGCCTTGTCCAACATTTCTTGGTAATATCCTCGAGAATCAGAAAATAGAATAGCATTACAGACTTTTTTCCTATGGATTTGGGCATCAAGATACTGATTATTATTCAGTTAGAGACTTAGAGTTGTGGTTTTGGATGTTCATTTTATTGGAAAAATGTCACCAACTTGAAGCTTCTATGGATCTTGTCCCAAAAGTAAATAAATTGAAGTTTGTACGTAAATGATTTTAATTGAATATCAGAGTTGTCATGATGACATTGTTGAAAGTGGCCCAGTGACTTTTATGAATGTTCTCAAAACTCAGTGCTTGCGCTTTAATTTATGAGGAACTTACATAAATAAGCTGTAGCTTGGATCCTAATTACGTTTCATAGCTATAGTTAGAGGGAGGAGAGGCGAGTGGGATTAGGAGGCGAAGGTGAGAGATGATTGAGATTTGAGAGAGAGAGAGAAGAGATGCTAGATACAATTTGTATTTGTTGAAGACAGTTTGATATATACAATCTCTTATAGGTTGTATTTGATACATACAATTTATTAGAGGGAGGAGAGAGACGAGCGAGATTGGGAGACAGAGGAGAATAGACGAGCTAGATTTGGAAAAGAGAGTAGAGATGCTACGAATACAACCTGATTTATATAGGCAGTTAGGAGGAGGAGAGAGGTGAGCGAGATTTGGAGAGAGAGAAGATAGATTCTAAAGAGACTATATTCGACAACATGTTGTATTCGATACATCCAGGGTGATCATGTTGTATCACTTGTATTCATTCGCGCTTGTGTCACTTGTATTCGTTTGCTCTTACATCACTTGTATTTACAGGCGCATTTAGCTTGTATCAACAACCATTAGAGTGATACAACTGAATTAAGTATCTTCTTCAAGATTGTATGTCTTTGCAGAAACTAACGGTGGGACTGTATCCAACAGTGGGACTTTAAGATTGTATGGTTGATGCAACCATTAGAGTGATACAATTGATAAAGTTGATGCAAGTATCTTCTTCTTTTCTTTTTTCGATGCATTCATTCCCTGTATTTAACAGCATACAATTGATAAATTTATTCCTCTGCTATAGAGATGTATCACCGATACAAACAGAGACACCTGTACCAATGGTCTGCTTTGAAATCGTGAGACGCAGAGATGTATCAGACTGTATTAGATACAATCCCGGGCTGTAACAGATGTATCAGATGAAATCAGGAGGGAGAGATGTATCAAATACAATTCCAGCAAATCGTTACTTGTATCAGACTTTGATGTTTTTTCTTTTCAAACTTTTATCCTTGGGTATTGGAATCAATACTGTATAGGTTGCAATTTTATATGGTCCCTGTACATCAGGATATAGAGTTAAAAACAACTGGTAGTTTTTATACTACTTTGAGTTAGAGGCAATCTAACTTATTTAGCACATGGACACACCATACAATTCTTCACAATAGAGCTGCAGTTATCAATAGATACTCAAAATAAATTTTATGAACCTTGAAGATGGATGCCCAAGTCTTCTATGTAGCTAAGGTCTTTCTTATTGTGTTTAACTGGGGGCTGTCTAGTTCTAAGTTGCTCGGACTCGGGTGTGGGTGTCTAATACGGGTGCGGATCTAGAGGCCAAATTCTTCATGATCTAATTTTTAAGATTCGGGGATATGGATCCGTATATGGATACGGGTGCGGGGATTTGCCTAAAAATAATTAAAATATCTAAAAATAGAGTGATAAAACCTAAATTATGAGATATTACGTGGAGAACTTGAGGAGAATTCTGGAAGGAGATTAAAGGAAAATGAGTGACATAGAAATTTCTATATAAAAAGTATTTCATTTTCTTCAATTTCAACCTTATCTTTTGCATTGATCATAAAAATCATTAAAACTGTCCGAACTTTTCCCATGGATTTTGGTCAAAGTACCCGAAATCGGTTGACCAAATCGGACATGAATCCCACACCCACACCGACACCGACACCGACACCGACACCGACACCCACACCACACCCACACCCACACCCACACCCACGCCCACGTCGTGTTGGCACAGGTGCGGCACAAAAAATGAAGAGTCCGAGCAACTTAGGTCTAGTCTAGTTACTAAGGAACAGATGCTATCATCCTTCATAGTTGAGGGAAGCAGATACAACCCATCCTCCTCTCTACCAATTGCTTTCTCCTTCCCATTGAAGAGATCCTGAAATATACAAAAGTCAGGAGAAAATGCAACTAAACACTGTAAAGCTTTGGCTACGTGTGACACTGACAGAAGATTGAACTTGATTGTGGAATATGCAATACATTATCTAGTCTATATCCATTAGAAATAATGCTAGAGCCAATATGTGTGACATAAGCAATATCCCCAGTTGGTAAAACAACTTTTTTACTATTGTTTGGATCTAATTCAGATGAACTGAAAGTAGATCAATTTTTTTTTGGGGTCTTAAAGTAGATCAATGTTAGCTACATATGATTGGTAGCTACTGTGTCAACAATCCATTCATGATGGTGATTAAGAGCTAGCAATGCATTATTCATGCCTGCAGTACTAGCTACTGATACCTTCCGCTGCTCCATTTAGCATGTTCAGAATTTGTGAGTATTGTTCCAGTGTAAATAAACAGGGCACTTGACTTTCTTGAGGAGTGGAGTCTTGAGGGACAGCCTTCTGATTCATAGCATGATTTGAGTCTTGTACATGTTGAGGAATCAGCTGAGACACTGGATGTAGAATGGTGAGGGGGTCCACCTTTCTTCTTGTACTTAGAATCTGTCGGATAGCCCACAATCTTATAGCAATTTTCTTTAATGTGTCCCTTCATCTTACAGAACTCACATTGCAAGTTGAAGTTCTTCTAGAACTTATGAGAATTACCATAATTCCCATAATTGCTATGAACTAGATCTAGCAGTATACAGGGCAGATAACTCCCTTTGTTAGTTGTTAGCATAATGGGAAGATCATAGTATATCTTGTGTGATCTAGATTTAGTGTAGAATATTGTATAAGACTAATTGTAGAATATATAGATGTTCTAGATACTACATTTAGTATAGAATATTGTGCAATATTCGTTGTTCTGCTACTCTTGAGCCTCTTCGGTGATCTACCAGAGTATCTTGTACTCCTAACTGGTATGGTTGCTCTTCCACATTATCCACCATCTCTATTCCAACGGGCGACTCATAAGCCTAAGTTTGTATGTTGGCAGAAAGCAATGAAAGACGAACTTTTGGCACTTAAAGGAAATAACATATGGGACATTGTTTCTTGTCCTTCAAATGTCAGTCCAATCGGATGTGAATGGGTTTATTCAGTTAAACTCCATTTTGATAGAAATTGGTAGTCCCTGGTAATAAAAACGAGTATGGTGTGGTGAGGAGACTTTTTCACCTGTAACAAAATTGACTACGGGCGTGAACTATTATTGCCATTGCTGCGTCACAAAATTGCCACTTCATCAAATAAATGTAAGAAGTGTTTTTCTCCATGATGATCTCAAAGAAGATATTTATATGAAATGTCCACTTGGTTTGTTTTCATCACCTACATCTAATGTTTGCGAGTTGAAGCGGTCTTTGTATGGATTAAAGCAAGCTCCCCAAGCTTGGTTTGACAAGTTCGGTCTACTTTGCTTCACTTCTCTTTTGAACAAAGTAAATATGACTCATCTTAGTTTCTTCAGAAAACATCTACGGAGTGTGTTCGTCTTTTGGTATTTCTTAGCTGATCTTGGTGCTCTTACATATTTTTGGGTTTGGAAGTTCATTGTGAGTTTTTAGGTGTGTTCTTAAACCCTAAGTTGCTCGGACTCTAAAAAAATGTCGACATAATGAACCATAATGAACTTTGTATCGACAGGATCTTTCATATTATCACAGGATCTTTTGTAATGAACCTAAATTGCTCGAACTCTTTCATATTGGTTCTCGTACATATTTTTTTGTGTTGTCATGATGAAGGAGATCCTCTTCCTGATCCAACTTTGTATCGACAATTAGTTGGGAGCCTAAATTATCTTACTATTACTCGACCGTCGGTTTCGCATCATACTCATTGAAGTGACTAAAGTATCACAATCCCTCCCCTTCATTTAGCATACGAGCTGGTATTTTTTTTGCAGTTCAACAAGTCAGTCAATTCATGCAGACTCCTTGTCATCTACATTTGTGGTTGTTTATCGCATCATTAGATATCTCGTAGGAACATCTACTCGTGGATTACTCTTTCCTAGTGGTTCTCCTATTCAGTTTAATGCGTTTAGTGATTTTGATTGGGTTGGCTGTCCCGATAATCGCTGCTCTATCACAGGTTGGTGCTTGGTGCTAGGAGATTCCTTGATATCTTGGAAGCCCAAGAAGCAATAACATGTTTCAGAATCTTCAACAAAGTCTTGAATATTGAGCAATGTCTGCAACTTGCTCCGAGATTGTTTGGCTTCGTGGTTTATTGATAGAAATTGAATTTCTTCAATCTAGTCCTATTCCTCTTCATGCTTACAACACAAGTGCCGTTCAGATTGCGTTAAAGTCGGTTTATCATGAAAGAACCAAAC
The DNA here is from genome assembly GCA_026153255.1 of Solanum medicagineum. NCBI lineage: Eukaryota > Viridiplantae > Streptophyta > Magnoliopsida > Solanales > Solanaceae > Solanum > Solanum medicagineum. The sequence goes on from JAPFFP010000070.1 coordinate 3,476,472, forward strand.
ATATTCAAGTGGACTATCATTCTATTAGAGAAGTTGTAGACGAAAGAGTTATCACCCTTCCACATGTTTCTGATTTTCAAATAGCTGATGTGTTTGCCAAGTCAATGGCACGACAAGTCGACACCGACATCGCTTTTAATGCTTTTTGGTCCACTGGCATCAATTTGATAGGGGGATATTAGTATAATGGAAAGGTCATAGAATATCTTGTATGATCTATATTTAATGCAGAATATTGTATAGCACTAATTGTAGAATATATGCAACAGATATTCTAGATGCTACATTTAGTGGAGAATGTTCTGTAGCATTAGTTGTAGAATATATGTAAGAAATATTTTAGATGCTACATTTAGTGTAAAAAGAAATATTTTAGATGCTACATTTAGTATAAAATATTGTGTAACATTAGGTGTAGAGTATTATGCGCATTAATTTTTAGGATTTACATCAGGGATAGAATATTTTCTGTCATGTATAAATACTTACGTATTCTTATATATTTGGATGAATGAATTGAGATAATCATTCCTTAGTTTTCCTCATGTTCTCTTTGTTCTTGACATTAGTAATAGGAGGTGCATCAAGAGTACTTGCAGATGCTGTCGTTCCTTTCTGGCTTTCATCACTAAGCAGCATTGCATAGGCCTGATTTACTGTTGGCAGAGGAATCATAAGCAAGATTTGGCTTTGTGGTTGCATATATGACTCTTTCAGCCCTATTAAGCATTGATGCTACTTCTGTTGCTGCAGATGTGCCTAGAACTCTTTAGACCTACAACAATTGCATCCAGGCAAAAGGACTAGGGCCTCTGTTTCATCTCAAAGATCTTTGAGTTTAGAGTAATACCCTGAAATAGACAAAGTTCCTTGAACCAAAGTCGCAATTTCTGTGTAAATTGACTGAACGAGAACCATCTACCTTATCGAATCTTTCTTTAAGATCTTCCCATATCGCTTGGCATTCGACGCATATGCTATGCTACTGACTAGGCTAGGAGTTACAGAATTCGTCAGCCATGAGAGAATAATTGCATTGCATTGTTCCGAAATTCACTTATTGTGAAAGATACTTTTCTCCCCGGCTCCATTAACCATGACTAGCTTATTACGACCTGGTAGTGCAATTCGCATTGATCCACACCATAGCGTGCAGTTATCACTTCCGGTTAATGAAACGAAATCGGCAAGAAACCACTGGTGTCTCCCGGAGCTAGACACAGTGGATGTGTTGCATCTCCAGTAACTCCTATTCTCAGACCTTCATCAATGGAGGAATGTGTATCAGATGGAATTTGCCTAATTCCCCATTGGTTGCTATTTTTCACAAGATTTTGAGAGTATTATTGGCGGAATCAACTATGGAGCTACAGTTGTGTCAACAGCTCTGATACCATGATAAATCTTGAAGAACTTGAGAGTTGGAAGAATGAGTTAGAAGAAAGGAGGAAGAAGAAGAATTCTTAGAGAGAAGAAAAACCAAAGGAAAAATTATTATTCAATATTAATCTCAATGGTGAGTACTAATGTTTTAAATACATAATCATTTAACTAACTAACTACTCTTCTACCAATTGACTGTTTACAAAAAAATGACTAATATGCCCTTCTAAGTTACATTTTCCTAACGCGATCAGTTGTAATCAGGCTGATGTGTGTTGATACATACTATATCGATTCCAACACATACAATTGGATGTCTTTACTATGGAGTCCCACTATTTGATACAATTTTAAAAGGTAAAAATATTGTACAGCCTATGAAGAAGGAGAGAGGCAGGACAGAAAGAGGGAGAGGGAGTTAGGGGAGCGAGAGAGGAGAGAGGGAGAGGGACGAGAGAAGGAGAGAGGCTATTGAGCGAGAGAGGAGAGATTTGCTATTAAACCCTAAGTATAACTATGTTAAATAATATATAAAATTATATCTCTGTATAGTAATTAAAGTACTTGTGTTTGCTTAGTTATGTTATTTTTCCTTAATTTATTATATTCCTTTCAGCTGCTACTGGCTTATGCTGGACCTGCATCTAATGTTCGAGTTGAGGATGTATCATCAGATCGGTTCAGTGATGGTGGTGCTTTGGCTGAAGTGATGTCTCTCTATGAGGGCATGCAGGAAGCTTATTTGTTAGATGTCCAAGAAAAGGAAGAGGCTGGAACAAAAAAGCACGAATGGAATCAAATTGCAATCCAGGTTTAATTTCTACTCTTCGTAGAGTTTAGAGGCTGAACTAACTAAATTTTTATATACCATCTGTTGGAATCGAATTGTCACAAGTAATATCTTCATATATGTTTGTACATTCTTATTTCATGTTCTTTGTTTTGTCTATTGGGTGGGGTTCACTGGATTCCCCCGTGTATCAGATATGTCTTTTTCCTCTCATCCTTTTATTTTGAATCATAGGGAATTATGGCAATGCCTGATTTGGCTATACAAGCATTGGGCCTAATTACTAGGCATCTAAAACAATTTGGTTTGGAAAGAGTTCTGTGCTTAGGAGCTTCATTTCGTCCCTTCTCTAGCAACCTGGAGATGACTCTTTCAGCCAATACACTGCAGCAACTTGAGGTGAGTGGCTAGCCATTCTCCCTCCAAAAGCACAAAACTCGAAGAGAAAAAAAAAGAATTCTTTTGGATAAATTCCATAATTGAATTTAGTAATTAATTGTTGGACTCCTAGGCATGAGCGACACAGTTTCTTATTGTTTTTATGTTTTCATTGCAAAGATTTCTTTTCAAAGCAATAACTGATGGGACTCAAAACTAAAGAAGGGTGTGATTGTATTTACCTTACCAAAAGAAATTTAAAAAAAAACAAAAGGGGGGGGGGGGGGGGGGTCTTTCTGCAGACTGCTGTTAATATGACTTTGAATCATGGAGTAAGCAATATTAGTTGGGCTTAGGGGGAACCATCTGTAAATGTTAACCTCAGTAAACTTGAGCATGATCGACTTAACTTTGCTTTCATGATAGAATCTAACTTTGATTCCGTGACAGCATTTATGGTTCTCGGACTAGCAGAGTCCATACTGTAATGCACATAAGCATTTAAATGGGCAACTTTCTATCATCTGATAATTGATTTAATCAACCCAGTGAAATCGTAATATAGACAACCAATGACTCACTGGTACCTGAAATGTTTGTAGGATTGGTAAAACATCCCAAGTTTCTGAACTAGCAAGACAAGAGAGGATATCTCCCTCCCTCTCAAACCTTGAGGTTGGGAATTTTTGTCACCAAGTGTGCAAAGTGAGGAACACTTTTTAACTCATGGGAAGGAGGACTTGTGAGGTTACAAACATTAGAAATCAAGACCCAAGCACATCCAATGTTCCCTTTCTCCCCTTCTCTCCCTACTTTCTCACACATCGTTTCTTCCTTTTTTCTCTGGTTCCTTCCTCGCCTTTCTTCCTTTACCTCACTGATTCTCCTCCTCATATGAACTATGGGTAGATCTGGGATTTTGTATCAAGTAGATACTACTCTGATCAAAGTTCTATATATTTTATAGAGATAAGTGTCAAAAACACACCTAAAATATCCTCTTTTTTTGAGTTTCATACCTAAACTATTGGAAGTGTGAGTTTCATACCTTGACAAAAATTAAATAAACTATTAATATTTAATTAAAAGTTAAAGATTAAACTATTAATATTCTCTCAAAAAATATTATTTTTTAAAAATAATTATTTTTAAGAGAATAAAATTTAAAATATTTTTTCACCTACTCCACCCCCCCCCCCCCGTTACCCCCCCCCCCCCCCCCCCCAACGACCCCCCCCCTTTTTTTTTTTTTAATTTTTTTTTTAAAATATTTTTTTTTAAA
>JAPFFP010000070.1:3480404-3493935 GCA_026153255.1 Solanum medicagineum
AAGAAATGGTTAATATATTTAAGATAATTACGTATTTACAAAATACCGTCTCAATTCATCCTATTTCATCAGATCCGAGATGTGATATGGTTCTGAAGAATGAACCGGATATGGACAGTTCCAATAAGATTTCATTCTTGAACAAAAATTCATTTTTTGATTTATTTCATCTATTCCATGACCGGAACAGGGGAGGATACACGTTACACTACGATTTTGTATGATAATGTGTTAGAATACATGTCTCTCTCAACTTCAGGAGTTTGTGACTCACCAAGGAATTATTCACCAGACATCTTGTCCGTACACCCCTCAGCAGAATGGTCTAGCAGGACGAAAGAATAAGCATCTTATTGAAACTGCTCGCACTCTTCTCATTGAGTCCCATGTTCCTCTGCGTTTTGGGGTGATGCTGTCGTTGCGTCTTGCTATTTAATTAATGGAATGCCCTCATCTTCTATTTAGAATCAGGTTCCACATTCCATATTGTTTCCTTTGTCACATCTCCATTCTATACCTCCTCGTGTCTTTGGGAGCACATGCTTTATTCATAAGTTAGCTCCAGGAAAAGATAAAGTAGCCCCTCGTGCTCTCAAATGTGTCTTTCTTAGTTACACTCGAGTTCAAAAAGGGTATCGTTGTTATTCCCCTGGCCTTAATCGGTATCTTGTGTCCGCTGATGTCACATTCTTTGCATCTCAACCTTACTATACATCCTCTAGTCATCCTGATATCTCTGAGGTCTTACCTCTACCTTAGGTCCTACCTGTACCGACTTTTGAGGAATCTTCAATTGTAGTGCCACCTTTAACAAAGCCTACCAAACCTCCACCTCTCTTGACTTATCATCGTCATCCACGTCCAGCACCAGTTCCAGATGATTCATGTCATGCGGCAGACCCTGCACCTACTGCAGACTTGCATGCTCCTTGCCAACCAAGTGCACTTAAAAAAGGTATACGGTTCACTAGAAATGCTAACCCACATTATACTTTCTTGAGTTATCATCGGCTCACATCATCCTATTATGCTTTTGTATCGTCTTTATCCTCTATTTCCATTCCTAAGACTACAAGTGAAGCACTTTCTCATTCGGGATGGAGGCAGTCTATGGTTGATGAGATGTCTGCTTTACATACGAGTGACACTTGAGAACTTGTCCCTTTCTCCAAGTAAATCTACTGTTGGTTGCTGTCGGGTTTATGCAGTGAAAGTTGGTTCAGATGGTCATGTTGATCGACTTAAGGCTCACCTTGTTGCCAGAGGATATATTCAGATATTTGGGCTCGATTTTAGTGATACGTTTGCTCCCGTGGCTAAAATGGCATCTGTCTGTATTCTTCTATCTATGGCTACCATTCGTCATTGGCCTCTTCATCAATTGGACGTTGAGAATGCTTTTCTACATAGTGATCTTGCGGAAGAAGTATATATGGAGCAACCACCTGGTTTTGTTGCTCAGGGGGAGTCCAGTAGACTTGTATGCCGATTGCGCAAGTCACTGTACGGTCTGAAACAATCTCCTCGAGCCTGGTTTGGAAAGTTCAGCACAGTAATTCAGGAGTTCGGCATGACTCATAGTGAAGCTGATCACTCTGTATTTTATCGGCATTCTGCAGCAAATTTATGTGTTTATTTGGTTGTTTATGTCGATGATATTGTTATCACTGACAGTGATGAAAATGGTATCACTAGTTTGAAGCAATATCTCTTTAAGTTTTTCCAAACTAAAGACCTTGGCAGATTAAAGTATTTTCTAGGTATTGAGGTTGCTCAGTTTAGATCAGGTATTGTTATTTCTCAACGCAAGCATGCCTTAGACATTCTTGAGGAGACAGGGATGATGGGATGTAGACCTGTTGACACTCCTATGGATCTGAATATTAAATTGCTTCCAGGAAAGGGGGAGCCACTCAGTAATCCTAAAAGGTATAGACGACTAGTGGGAAAGTTAAATTATCTCACAATGACTAGACTTGACATTTCGTTCCCTATGAGTGTTGTTAGTCAGTTTATGACTTCCCTTTGTGATAGTCATTAGGATGCAGTTGTTTGTATTCTGCGATATATAAAGTCAGCGCCCAGAAAAGGACTATTCTTCAAAGATCGAGGACGTGAGCATATCATGGGTGATACAGATGCTGATTGGGCAGGATCACCCTCTGATAGGCGGTTTACATCCGGATATTGTATATTAGTAGGAGGTAATTTGGTGTCGTGGAAGAGTAAGAAACAGAGTGTGGTTGCTCGGTCAAGTGCAGAGGCAGTATATCGAGCAATGGCTACAGCAACTTGTGAACTTATCTGGGTCAAATAGTTATTAAGGGAGCTAAAATTTGGCGAAGTTGATTAGATGGAACTTGTGTGTGATAATCAAGCGGCCCTTCATAGTGCATCAAATCCAGTGTTTCATGAAAGGACCAAGCACATTGAGATTGATTGTCACTTTGTCAGAGAAAAAATACTCTCAAAAGATATTGTTACAAAGTTTGTGAAGTCAAGTGATCAACTTGTAGATATCTTCACCAAGTCCCTCACTGGTCCTCGTATTAATTATATCTGTAACAAGCTAGGTGCTTATGATTTGTATGCACCAGCTTGAGGGGGAGTGTTAGAATAGGAATAGGATTACATAGTCCTATTTAGAGTTGGAATAGGAATAGTATTGTTTCCTAGTTGGATTTGGATTAGGTTGTAGTGTCTATAAATAGGGTCTTTATGTAGCAGTGATAATACGCATGTAAATAAACAATTCAATAATATTTTTCCCCATATTTCTCACAATATCATAGAGTGATTTACACGACCAACATACAAGTCACTGTTAAACTGGTCGGAACTTGCTCATGCGTTGAATTATTAGATTTGATGGCTGAAAGTGGTCACAAATTAGGAAATAAAATTCTATGGGTAGGGTCAGATGATGGGATGACCCTACTGAGAAAGGGAATTATATTGGTAGGGTCAAAGCTCAGAAAGATGGCATGTCCTTATTGGAAAATAGAAATGATATAGGTAGGGTCGTATTGACAGGACAACCCTACTGAAAGAGAGAAATTGTATGGATAGGGTCGGGTTGATGGCATGATTCAGCACAAAAAAGAAAGTAGTTATGGAAAAAATGGCATGGTGCTATGCAAATTGAATATAAAATAAGTAGTCATCGGAAAGATACACGTTGCTATGCAAATTAGATTTGAGAAAATAGTCACTAGAAAGATACACGGTGACTCAACTTTTACTAACATAATCATTGGCTAGACGGGTGACACATATGGGTCATAGCCTCCCGTCGGCAGTGGAAGTTCTTTGATTTTTTACTAGAACCGTAGAAGCTCTGATAGCATGTGAATATTGGAATAGAAATTATTGAATCGTTGCCTCTACATTATTACATTGAGACCCTATTTATAGATACTATATATATTAGACTCCTTTTCCAACTAGGACACTATAATACAATTCTTTTCCAAGTAGGATTCTATATACTATTCTTGTTCCTATTATGATTCTAAGTAGGATTATATATGTTATTCTAGTTCCTATTCCTATTCTAACAGGAACATTTGGAGCATAAAGGGGTACCTCTTCTCATCAAGTTGTCCTAGGTAATGACTGCTTCCTTAGCCAAAAGCCACACAAAAACAAGCTACTTTGTGTGGTTTTGGTTTTCCAAATGAGCTTCCAAGGCCATTAGTTGAGTTGTAGATTGAAATGGTTCATCATTCTGTAAGTTGCACTAACCTTGAAGGAACTATAGTTACTGCCCTGCCATCATGACACATCTTCTCCTATTTAAAGTAAGCAATTTTTCAGCAACCAATATACGATTGCGCCAATATTAATCCAAATTGTCAAAGATTCAAAGAATCTATGGCTTTCCTTGGGATCACTTTAGACATCATTGTTTGAGGTGCACATTTCTCTAGCACTTGGCTTCACCCATGAAGCGATAACCCCTTGGCTCAAGTCACTTTGTTGTTATAAGCTATAAAGCAGTGGCTACTAATAACAGTGGGGACATCTGGAGGAATTACTGGGGTTACTTTGGTTAAGGTTTTAGATTAGTTATAAAATTATGCAGAGTAGAGGAGAATGATTTAGCAATCTTTTTTTCTGGCTAAGAGACATCAAAGATACCTATCTTGTCAGAGTATCAGGAATTTTAAAGGGAAAAAAAGAAAGAAAAACAGTTCTTAAGCAATTTGATTATTATATATGATATACAATAGACAATTTGGTAGGAGTTTTAAAAATTTTGTTTTCCTTCTGTCTATTTATTGTACTGGCAATCTTATAGCTCCCAGCAGATACAATAGGCATTCTTTTGCCCCATTTATAATTTTACGGATGATGTAGGTTTTGATGAATAACTTTGACGGATCAGAGTCTGGCTCCTTATTGCATTGTATGAATCAGACCCTTACTTCATGTGGTTCAAGGCTTCTCAGGATTTGGGTATGGAGATTTTTTGGCTGTTAGTTTGTTGGGTTTTGATAAATATGAATGGATACAAGGCACATGTGTAATTTCGTATTTTGCAGGTGACTCATCCTTTGTGTGATAGGAACATGATAGGCGCTCGTCTTGATGCAGTTTCAGAAATTGCAGAATCTATGAAAACTTATCAAACTTCTGTCTTGGATGTGGAAGGTGCTGATGTCACCAGTTCACAACTGGAGATACATCATATAATTGTTTCAGTTTTGTCCACTATAGGAAGGTCACCAGATATCCAGCGTGGGCTTACAAGAATTTTTCACAGAAAAGCTACCGCCTCTGAGGTGAAGGGATTTATCTTCTGATTGAAGTGGTCAAGATTTTCTTAGCTTTGTACTATGCTACAGTCTCTTATCTGATGGGAAAATCATCAAAATGCAACTTTAGATAGGTTCCATCACATATGCAACAAGTTCTGGTAACTACAGACAGGAACCTGTGGTGGGAAATATTGGTTTTCAGTTAGATGTCCAATCAGCTTGCGATGCTTAGACGTGACATCAGGAAAATATATTTTTCAAACATCCATACAAGCATACATTGTTCCTTGTATTAGTTTTGCAGTGTCAACCATCTTTTAGATGAATTTAACAGGAATATCTGTGTCAGTTTATTGCAGTCATTCAATCTATCTTGATTGCTGCAAAAAAACTCCAGCAGCTTTGCGTAGCAGAGGACAAAAGTACAAATCTGCAAGGAGAGACCTTGCGTTCTGTCCTGTTGAGAAAGCTGATATCGATTGCCTCATCGTCTACTGTTATTAATGGTGCTGCAAAGCTTTTGTCTGCTCTAAACAAGGAAGCTGCTGACAGACAGGATCTTCACAACTTATTTATCATTTCTGATGGGAAGTTCCCAGAGGTTTGTTGTATTCTTTTTCTGTGCCATATTTCTTGACTGCACTTGATTCATTGACCACTTGCAGTTGGTTCACAGGTTGCTGAAGGTACAAGGAGAGTTGAGTTGGCAAATGAGAAGTTAGACTCTTTAATTGTTGTGTATCACAAACAGCTTCACGTCCACAAATTGGAGTATACGAGTGTAGCTGGAATCACACATTTGATAGAGGTACATTAGTAGAATCGACATCATATTCCAATCTTTCTTCCTGTTATTTCTCTGTCATGTTAAGTTTCTTCTTTCTTCAAAATATTTATGTTGTCTTGCTGTTGACTATCTGGAAATATTTTGCTGTGAGTTGCTGCTCTAGAGCCCATTCGGCTTAGGTGAGTTTAAGTAAAACACCAAGTGCTGAAAACACATTTTTCAAGTGCTGAAGCTGTTTTTATGTAAATACACAGTTTTGTGTTTGGATAGAAGAGTGAAAACTAAAGTAAGAATTGTTGTGTTTTGGAATTGGTAGAAAATAGCTTATTAATACTTCTGCTACATTGACAAAATGTCCTTTATGTGTCAAACACTTTAAAGGAGCTGATTACTTCAATTCATGCTCAAACACTTTCACTTCCGAATTGATTAGTAAGATCATTTTTAATAAATATAAATTTTTTATTTGAATAGCATATAAAAATTTAATGATTTGATTAAAGTGGGAACTATATATGCTTTATAAACTGTTTAGGAAAATTTTAAGAATCTTGTAAGTTGTAACCCATAGAATTATTATGTAATTGTCAATAAACTATCTCCAAACTACATTCTCATTAACAGATCAAAGAAGAATTCAAATGCTACTTGCACTAGGGTGGGGGATGTGGGCTCAAGTATGAGGAATATTTCTCGAGTCGAAACTTGGTTTTCTAGAAGGAAACTAGTGTTTTTGGGCATGCAGGTCGCCAGGCGCAACTGAGTAAAAGGAAGCAAAACACTTGCTTTGGAGAATAGTTAAAGCACAAACTGTATGAGGTCCTAAGGGAAGATCCCAGTCACTTGCCTTTTGTTTTCATCTTGCAAGTTTCCTCTAGGTTATTGCCACTATCGCGAGATAAATTGTGGAGATGGGATAAAGAAGGAAAAGGAACATCACAGTTAGAGCTTTTCTTGGGAGTGGTATTTTGGCAATTATATAAGAAGTATCAGGGATAACAAAGTAAAATACTTGGTAATTCAAAAAGCTTTTGAGCTGCCCAACTTATGTCTTTTGGCGTATTTTGGCTTTAGCACACTTTTAAAGTTCAAGTTCACTAGACATTAATATAAGCCCAAAAGTGCTTAAAACCCCAGCTTACCCTCTTAGTCACATGTGCTGAACTAAAACTCAAGGTTTCACAGGCATCCAACTTAATTTGGATTAACGGATCGTCCAATTAGACATGATAGTCAAATGCTCAGGTCATTAAAAGGAGTCAAAATAAGAAGATAAATATAATATAAGCATACTACCTTACTTATTTCCTCTATGAGGGAAAAAGCAAAATGGTTAACATTTTTGGAGATGGATTTTGTGGTGTTGTTTTTCTCTTCTGCAGTCATGATTCATCTCATATTTACTCTAATCACCTAAATATTTATTTATTTGGTTCTACTTTTGAGTTGGTTCTTTTTATTGTTTATTTTCCATTTTCTTTGGGTGGGTGGGTGGGAAGGAACGTAATTATGGATTGTCCAAAAAGTAAGAAGCACGGTCCCCTGTGAAGAGGACACTATGTTTGGCCAGCAACAACTAGTGTTAGACATGCCTTGTTAGTCCATGTTCTTCTGCCCCTTACCATTTTGCTTCCATCAGGTGTGGAGCTTGTTACAAAAAGGGTATATTTCATGCCTTTTCCCCTTCTTAAAATTTTCCTGGGATGCGAGTGTCTGGTGGACACTTTTAAAGGACATCGCATATGAACTGTCTAGTGGACATTTTGTGAAAGTTTTCTGCTTGTTGGTGCTATATATCCAGCAAAGGTAGTTCCAAGTTTTTCTGCTTGTTGGTGCTATATATCCAGCTAAGGTAGATCCAAGTTTTAGGCCTTTTAGGCAGTAATTGTCTTTAACACATACCTTGAACTTGTAGTTTCATTGTGAGATTTTGAAACAGAGGTAATATGTCTTTTATGCCCTACTGTCTTTATTTGACTATACAATGCTTCAACTGCAGTTGCCTCTAAACACAAAGGTGCCTCCAGACTGGGTCAAAGTGAACAGTACTAAGAAGGCAATACGTTATCATCCACCCGAAGTATTAATGGCTTTAGATGAGTTAGCATTGGCAAATGAGCAGCTCACTGTCATTTGCCAAGCTGCATGGAATAATTTTTTGACGGGTTTTAGTGGATACTTTGCGGAGTTCCAAGCTGTTGTGCAAGCCCTGGCTTCGTTGGATTGTCTAAATTCTCTCGCCATTCTTTCGAGGAATAAGGTCAAAGATTATGTTTTCCCCCTTTGTTGCTTCTTCTTGCTTTTCTGGATGTGAATAGTCCTTCATTGTTTGTTACAGAATTATGTCCGTCCGCTCTTTGTGGAAGATGATGAGGCTGTTCAGATACATATTTCCTCTGGTCGTCACCCGGTATGTGCTAAAAACATTGTTCCCGGAAGTTTCTCTATTATAAGATTTCAGATATTGCAGTTTAACTTATGCAAGTGAAGTGAAGATAACTTAAGCTATTTAGATTACAGAGACCACACACTAAATCCTGGCACATTGGAGAAGGGTAGAGTTCTAGAGGGGCTGGCCATTAATCCACAGAGTTATCAATCATGCATCAGCCAGTCCTCTGAAATTTCTTAGTCATAAAAAAATATATTTAGATGACTAAGTGTTGTCAAAGGTGCACTTAAACCGCGCTTAAGCTCTGAAGTGAGGGGGTTTTGAGATGAGGGTTTCCAGGAAACAGCCTCTCTACTTCTATGGTAGTGGTAAGGTCTGCGTACATTCTACCCTCCCCGGACCCCACTTGTGGGATTTTTTTACTGGGTATGTTGTTGTTGTAAGCTTTGAAGTGAGGGTCAAAACATGGTGAGTGCCTCGCGTCGCTTAATATGCGCTTTAGTGATATCATCAAGGCTTTAAGCCATACTTTTCCTTGCCATTGACCGTTTCCGGAGAGGCTACACTAAACAATTGATATTTCACTTAATTATAAGCTAATTTCAATTGGATGATCATATAGTCATTATTCATGCTTATAGTTATTAGTCTTGGACTAAGTGTATATATATTTGTATTTTTTTCTCCATTTACGCCTTTTCATTAAAGCCCACAATTTATTTTTGCTTTGCGCTTAAAGCCCCAACAGACCTTAGAGTTTTGTTGTGCTTTTCGCTTGATAACACTGAAGAAGTTAGCTCAAGTGAAAGCTCCCTCCACTTTGAAATTTGAGTGGGTGGTCACTTAGGGAGCTAAACTGGAACAGTTATTCTGCTGAAAGAACAGTGCTGGTATCAGTAGCTCAATCAAGCTACTGAGGTTCTTTATTTGGTTGTCAGTAGGGTAAAGATAGGTTAGCTCTCTCTCATTTATCTATGTGTGCTCAAGAAGCTTGGGTCTATTTTGCCGATGCACTGATAGCTATAATTCTTCTTCAATTCAAGAGGGAAGGATTCAGGATTGAACGCACTTCAAATATCTCCCTGCTTATCTTTATAGGGGATCAAAACTACTCCTTGACTATGGGAAAGAAGTGTTGGGTAGAAGCAGATGTATGTTACCACTCAAAAAATAATGTTCTAGATTAGACAGTTTTATGTCTTAGGGAGTGTTTGGATTGACTTCTTTTAAGTGGCTTATAAGTTCAAAGGTAAAAGCCATAAGTTGGGACTCCTCAACTTTTAGCTTTTGACCTTTTTTTGGTACTTTTTTCAGTTCTAAAGCACTTCTTGTGTTTACCTAAATACTTTCAAAACTGAAAAAGTGCTTAAACGCCAAAAACTACTAAAAATAAGTCAATCCAAACACCGACTTAATCTATGCATTAGATAACTAAGAATAGTGTTATTTATGTTTCGCTCCTCTTTGGTATCTGAAAGATGAGAAATTCAACTGGTTTCTGTTTTTCCATATCAAAACTGAATAATAATTGTAATATATATGTAGTACCCCCGTTATCTGCCGTTGCTTTATAGAAAGAAGTTTGTGCATCAATGCCACGTTTTACTTTCTGATATCATGTTTTACTATTGTGTCTTTTACCTGCTTTAAATTCTACTCTGGTCCTATAGAATTTCATCTTTACAAAAGAAGGCATTCTATCCTCTTCTCCAGCAAAATTCTGCAATCTGAATGGAAAATATCATGAGTTTTGAAGTCATTGGGCTACAATGGCTAATTTACAGTGAATATCAGGTATCTGTAATTAGTATATCACCTGATTTAGGTATTGAAAGTGGATAATCTGGTAACCTTTATCACGTTAAGACATTCAGCAGTTACATTTTTGTGCCACTAGGCAACTCATCCATTTCATGTTCTGCCAGTCCTACAAAGAAACCTTGGTTTTTGCATCCCAGTTAAAAAGATCTTTTTTCCTAACATTCCCTTTTCCTTCACTTGATATCATGCTCTGTCTCAATGAATACTCACTTTAGATTGCTAGACCATCTCATTATTAAGTCAATGTTAAACATTTGTATATACGAATTTTTGTCAATAATTCTTGTTGTATTGGTTTATGATGTGTAACTAAATAAAATTTTAAAAATGGAGGAAATGATTTTCCTTTCAGTTGATTTTATTCAACGATTGACCAAAAATATATTATTAATAAATAAATCGTAACATTGAATAAAAACTTAGTTCATTTTTATTAATCAATTGTATGAACAAAGATTAATCGAATAATGATATTTCTAAACGGATGGAATTATTCTGCCTAATCAATCTGTCCATTTAGATTTAAAAAGAGAATGTGAGAAGATTTTCTAAATATAAACTGATACACTTTCTCATAGTTTTGTCAAGTAGATTAAGCTTTTGAAATCCAAGGGATGCCTCTGTGGTGCTTGAACAACATTACAAGAATAGACAGCAGAAGTGGTGGAGATGGCCCCTACATGCATAACATGCTGGACTAGTGGACTGTCCAGAAAGGAAGGGATAAGAGATCTTTTGAGAATAGTAGTAGTTCTATACAAAGAATCAAGCTGAATTATTTGTTTCTTTTTTCTTGGTCTTTTATGTTGGTGTAAAGAGAACTATGTTGAAGATGCAGAATCACTTGCAGATTTTTTTGACTCCTTGTAAGATACAAGGTTCCCTTCAATCTGTAATTGTTTTCACTTCCTGTACCACCTGGGTGTTTAATATAAAGCTACTTTACTCAAAATTTTACTTCCTGTACCACCTTGGTCCTGATGAAAACATACTCGAAAATCTTAGGGATACCACTAATCTACATTTCATGTAAATCCATCTTTTCTATTGTCCGGGAAAGTAGATCTTCTTGGCTTATATATAATATCAAACAACCATTAAGCTAGATGTCAGATAAGTTGCAAACAGTATTAGAAATTAAATTTCTTTTTGTTGTTTGGTAGTGCTCCATAAGTACATAGATGAGCTCTTTGATGTTTGCTACCTTGGCCAGCTGAATAGAAGAATTAGGATGTTCCTTTTACCATCTTTTTGTTAATTGGCTGTTCAAGACATTCGTATGTGTTATGATCTCTTATTGACATATCTTGAGAAATTGAATTAACTGAGGGCTTTTGACAGGTTTTGGAGACTGTTTTACAAGATAACTTTGTCCCAAATGATACAGATTTGCATGCAGAAAGAGAGTACTGTCAGATTGTCACTGGACCAAATATGGGGGGGAAGAGTTGCTATATTCGCCAAGTTGCTCTTATTGCTCTCATGGCTCAGGTGAAGCCATATTGATGCTTGCTTCTATGATCTCTCTTAAATTTCTTATTCTTTTCTCACAATCTTTGTGTGATCTTAGGCATGAAAATATTTCTTTTACACAAGAATGTTTGTGAAGGTATAATTGGCAGAAAGGTGCCCAGGAAAAGACACACATCTCGTGGTCTTATCTTGGTATCTCTGATAGTATGACTGAAGGAACATTTCCTTAATAGTTGACTCCTTAAAAATAAATACTGTTATCAAAAGAATATTGTCATTAACTATTTTAAAAGTTTCCTGGTAACTGCAGCTTATCATAATCTTTTTATTGTAAAGTTGGCCTCTAGTTGTAAGGTCTTTTTCATGTTTTCATGGAATTGATAATGATCACTTCCTTATATGTCAAACAAGTATAATTGGAAAGAAGTGTTAGTGATGGCTTGCTAGTGCAAATCTGCGTAGTGAAGATCGACAACAGTATGGTTTGATTCAGGTATTTTTTTCTCCTCCTGGATTCCTCTAGGTTGGATCCTTTGTACCAGCGATCTCTGCAAAACTACATGTACTAGATGGTATATATACTCGCATGGGCGCATCAGACAGTATTCAGCAAGGAAGGAGTACCTTCTTAGAAGAACTCAGTGAGGCTTCTGATATACTGAAAAAATGCTCAGCCAACTCATTGGTTATACTTGATGAGCTTGGGAGAGGCACCAGCACACATGATGGCGTAGCAATTGCTTATGCTACACTGCAATATCTCCTAGAGCACAAAAAATGCATGGTTCTATTTGTTACTCATTACCCTGAAATTGTCGGTATCAAGAATGAGTTTCCAGGCTCGGTGGGACCATACCATGTGTCATATCTGACGTCCCAACGAGATGTGAATGGTGATTTCAAGTCAAATGAGAAGATGGATCACATTACTAGTGAGGACATCACCTACCTATACAAACTTGCACCAGGGGTTTCTGAGAGAAGTTTTGGTTTTAAAGTTGCTCAGCTTGCACAAGTGAGTTTCCCTCTTTTCATGGTCCTTTTTGGGAAGGTCGAATAAAAGATAGTCTCGATGAAGACTGATAGTGAATTTAGTGTGATACTAAAAAAATTGGAATACCTGTTCAAAGAATATAAAAGGAGAGTCACTAACTAAAGCTTTGAGCTGTTGATGCTAGTGTCTTTTTACCTGTAACTTAATTGTGTGTGTCAATATGAGGTGATTTCTGGTCAGATCTTTTCAATTTCTCTATTCAAACATCCTTTATTTATCTCACGTTCTTGTTTGTTTCAGCTACCGGTTACATGTATTCAGCGAGCCACTGTAATAGCTGCAAAACTGGAAGCAGCAGTCTGTAACTACACTGAACAACGAATTCGAAAGAGCTGTTCTCTAAACCATAAGCAAAATGGCTGTAAAATTTCTAAACCCACAGAGGATGTCTTAGAATCAGGTTCCTTGTCTGCTGGTAGAGTTGAAGGCTTAGACGACATCAGTGAGCTTTACAGGGAGTTGTTTCTGAACCTAACCTGTGCATTTGTTGAAGAACATGGCGATGACAGGAGACTCCAGTTTCTAATGCAGGCTAGAAGCCTTGCAGCTCAGTTGATAAGTAGGTAAAGATTAGTTAATTTATCCCATCTTTCTTTCCTCTATCCTGTGCTTCTTGTGTTCCATTTCGACGACACTCCCCTTTTTATCCATTCCAACAGAATAGACACATTCTACATTTAGAAACTCTTTGGTTTCAACCTTTCCAATTTCCTCCATTTAAGGGGAGCCTTAGAGCAACGGTAAAGTTCTCACCATGTGATCTATAGGTCATGGGTTTGATCTGCGGAACTAGCCACTAATGCTAGCACTAGTGTAGGTTGTCTACATCACACCCTTTAAGGTGCAACCCTTCCCCGGACCCTGCTAACACGGGTTGCTTTGTAATCGAGGTGTATATTCCATTTTTCTACTGATTACATGTTACTGGAATGGCGTGACATGTACAGCATTCTAAGGATACTTTTGGTATGCTTATATATCTCCTCCTGTTTTAATTTATACGACATATTTTGACTTGGTCTGGAGTTTAAGAAAGGGGAGACCTTTGATATGTGTGGTCTTAAATATGGCATAACATTTGTGTGGCTAGAGAACTTTTGATGTGGTCTTAAACCTGTCGTAACATTCTTGTGACTACAGATGCTTGTCAATAGCACCCCCCCTGTCACCCCCCCCCCAACCCTACCACCCAAAAAAACAACAAAAGAAAAGAAAAAAAAGAAAAAGCAAAAATAGAGAAGAAA
>JAPFFP010000070.1:3495972-3520516 GCA_026153255.1 Solanum medicagineum
TTTATAGGCAAAACCTTGCCTACTATTGTTAAATTTGGTAGCCAAGTTTGAATCAAATTTGGTATCCAAGTTTGAATCAAATTTGGTATCCAAGTTTGAATTGGATTTGGTATCCAAATTTGAATTGAATTTGGTAGTTAAGTTTGAATTAACTTGGGCCAAATTTCAACAACTATTAAAAACTACTAAGGAAATGCAAGTATTAATTCTATGGATCACTAAAATGTCTGAAAACAGAGTCCTCACCAAAGAGATAAGAGGGAAAGGCTTTCTGTTTTCTTTTTTGATTAAAAAATGAGAGGTAGAGTACATTCAACATACTAGTTCTCATTTGAAGATAGGTGGCTACTATTCTAATTTGGATAACTAATGTAAACTTGCGAATAAATATGTACACAATCATTACAATGAAAAAACATTCATTAGTCCTTGATTCCTGCAATGAACATTCTCAGTTCTCTGGCTCTCCTTGTATGTTCAGGGGAGAATACATCATTGTCTGAATCACTAAGCTCAATCAAATCAATGCGTTGAACATTGTCCTCTAGGTGTTTGGAGTTCCCAGAAGCATACCGATGTGGTGGAGGACTCGTGAGATCAATCACTTCATCTTCAGATGAAGCTGGTACAATGTTGCTCTTTTGGCAACTGGCGCCTTCGTAAGTAAAATCACCCTTCTTCAGACACTTGCTATTCCATGTATAATGAGGCTGTGTACCTGGATCTACCGACTGAATTTGAGCAATGCCTTCATCATCCTCTGATACTGATCCACGCAAAAAAGGGGTATCATCAGTTATAAAGTTTTCTCTATCAACCTCAATCAAGAGGTCTTGGAGTTTTTGATCAATTTGAGCCAAGAGCTGTGCTTTTTCTAGTCTCCTTGGTCTTGATTTAGCATTATTTCTTTTCTTTCGTTGAGCTTGTCTGTCTTGGAACTCCAAAATCTTTTCCGGACAAGCCCTGTTGCAAAGAAGAGATAAAAGATTCAATAACATGGATCAAACAGTGTTTTGAGAACAATTAGGAGGCTTATATTTTCATTTGAATGGATCTCCAATCAGCACACATAATCACTAAGCAGTTGCTATCCCCAGAATTCATGCATTTTGCCTCAACATGACCCAAAATTCCCGAGGTGACTGGCAAATAGTACAGATTCTTGCACACTGAGTTGTAATCATCAATTAATTCATTATCAATTAATTCATTACAACATATCAATGTAAGTATCGATTTATTGTTGACGTACCTCTCAACGAGGTCAGCTGGTACTATAGAGGTTTCGAGTCCATCCATTTCTTCCCAAGACACCTCAAAGCAATCTACTCCTTGAACTTTTCTTGGCTTGATAATTCGAGATAAAGGACACTTTATTGGCATCTGTGCATTATTAAGATCTTAGAAATAATTCCCAGAATCACACTTGATAAACTGAAATATAATGCAGTTGAAGTTTTTTAGGACGAAATTGTTAGAAAGATGTTGAGAAAACAATAGCTAGTAGAAAAAAAATTAGCACTCCAAGCTTCCTTTTCTCATGGAAAAGCAGGCATCACGAGATAGATGTCCACGCATTTAAGACATCTAATTTTCTATTATGCGATTGTCAGGCCCTGCATACCTGAATTTACCATCCATCTAGAGAATACCAGTCGTCCAGCTTAGAAACCATTGAACTAGCTGCCGGAGAAGGGGAGACTTACGCGGCCATTAAATAGTATCATATTTTTCAAGTCTTTGTTTATGCAATCTCTTCTCTTAGTTAAGAAGGTGAAGGATCTTTTGGAATCATGTTACTTCATTTCTCCATTTTAGTAGTATTGCGTTGCATTCAGCTCCTTTAAATGTGCGACCCTAACCCTTGAAATGGATGACCGCATTTCTTCCAAAATCATGTATTTTGTCAAATATTCCCCATTTTAGTCTTCATATCATGAAGTAGACAACATATCTAGAATGCTTGAGCAAGAAAAAACTCCATACATGTCCCCTGAATAACTAGTCTGATCACGCATACAGAACTTCACAACCATCTCTCATCTAGCAAGCAAAACTGCAACTAACTTGGGTTAGTTTAATGGGACAGACAACAATTTGGATAAGCAATAATGAAGTGGCATTATCATCTCGGAATGCAAAAGTCCGTTGTCTGCAGATGCTTCTATCATCAAGAGAGGATCATTCTCAGGTAGATGTAAGGGCTTAATTGCAAGAATGATCTTATTATGAAAGCAAAGTTGGTTTGAAAGTCCATTGAGTTTGAAGCGCACAAAGTTATTTCAATTAAAACAGAGCATCATTGCAGTAGAATGAGCATTACCTCATTTAGTGGAAGCCGGACTCCTACTTCTGATGCAGTGGACCGCAAGTTGGCGAATCTCCGCAGTTCCCTTTCAGCAATCTTAGGAAGGATATAGTCATCTGAGCCACAAAGGTTTTCACTTTTCAGAGTTGGCAAGATTCTCATTGACTGTACCAGCATAATTGTACACAATTTTCAAACTTAAAAAAAATGAAACCATCGATTTTCAAAAAACAGACAGTGAGCTAACCAATGAAACAAACCATAGCTAGATCCATATCAGGGGACTGTAACAAACCATAGTTGGAATTAACATGATAGATGCCGAACCAAAAGAAAAGTCTGATAAATCAGTGCATGAAATAGAACCAAGATTTGTTTAAGCCAGAACACCTGTCTTCTCAGGGAGCCAACCAAAAATTTCAGAGCATATTTGCTGAAGCTTGCTGCGGCTATATGGATACAATGCAAGAATCCTGCAATAAGTATCTTTCTTTTCAGATTTCTTGCTTGTTAACTAAATTGTCACAGACTTATAATCAGCACAATGTAATGAGGTAACTTTAACCAAAAAGGCAAGGGGGAAGGAAAATGAAAGTAGTACAACTTTGTATAGATGATGTATCAAATAAGAATCTACCTTTGTACAGCATCAGAGTCCGCTGAATGGCACTTTGGTCTCAGATATGCATCTAATACTTGCAGCACCTGACTCTTCATTTGTGAGGGGCATTTGCTTCCTAATAATGCAAAAAGGAAAAAAGCACGGGTTAAACATACATATGATTACTAATACTAGTCAAAATCCAGAAACCTTTTCCTTCTCTTTATCCCCCTCTCTGGGACTCACCATCAGGATTTTTATGCTCTGCAGCATTTTCTTTGCCATTGCATTTGTCATCTTCAATCTGTCTCTTAGAACCTTTTTTCTTCTTTACAAGGGAAAATCCTTCTGATGCAATCCATCGAAGAACAGCTTTATCACCAATTGACTTAACAATCTCACAAGCTGACTCCTATGAATGCAAAAGCATGTCATATGATAAGCACCGAATTTTAACCCGTTTCAGATCATATACATGTTAATTGAGAGGAAAACGAACCCCTGTCGGATACAAGAATCAGAATTTCCAAGACTTACCCGACCAATCCCATAAACTCCTTCAAAATAATCACCACCAAGAATAACAGCTAGTGCTATCTGGAAACAATAATTTCCAAAATACAAGCCCAACAAATACATCAGAAATGTAAACAATGAGTTGCAATTGCTGGGCTGTTCCAGACAATAGCAAGGTCAATGAAACTCTGGTACCGTCAGATTTCATGGTAAAAATCAGAAAGATTCATAGTTTCTCCAGGAACATCATTTATCAGAACATAATACTTGCAAGTTGATCATATCATTGTAGCTGAAGTGAGTCGAATATAAAATTAAAAAACGTAAAGACTTTTCTCTCCCCAAAAGATAGATTGGAAGTGTTTTCCTTTAGACCAATATGGTTTTAGATTTCATTTTATTTGGATGCCAAGTACCTTGACTGACAACAATATCCTCCCCATTGTAATTAATACTGCAAGAAGCACAAAGAAAAAGAATTACCAAGGAGTTCCTTCCGAGTCCAAGCTTTCTCTCAATATCATCCATTTCATAGCAAACTAGATACCCACCATCCCCTGAATCTCATAAATTTAAGTATGAATACCTCAAAATCAATTAAAAGCCATTACTAAGAGTCAAAAGGAAAGAACAGAGAAATATTAAGTCAATTCTCACCAAGGCAAATATCTCTATACACTGTCCTTGCTCCAAATAGGAAGGCATCAGAATCTGATGTGAAACATCCATCCTGATAATGATAAACAGTAACATGTGGTACATTATGAGGTTGCTCCAGTGAAAACAACCAAATCTTATGGCAAAAAGGTTCTTTGTCGAGTCTTAGGGTGTCTTCGGAATAGTGGAAACATTTTCTAGAAAATGTTCGGATCGTGTTGTAAAATGCCCTGGCTAAACCTATTGATGGTAGAGGTGAAATTTCAGCTTCTGAATTTCAATTAATTGAATTTGCCACCCCGGGTATTATTTCATGTCATTCCGTATATGAGCCTCGTCAAACTGATATAATTGCTATTGATTCGATGATCCCTGTAGGATGTGGCAGTGTAGTCAAAGGCACGTTTTAAGTGCGCTTAAGCCCTAAAGCGAGGCTCAAAACATGTTGAGCGCTTCGCCTCGCTTTATGTGCGCTTCAATGTCGTCATCAAGGTTCTAAGACAAACTTTTCTCTTCCAATGAGCCTCTTCCGAAGAAGCAACACTAATCAATTGATATTTCACTTTATCGTAATTTTTCTTTAAATTTCCATGGTCATATATTTATCATTCAAGTTTATAATTATTAGTCGTTGACTAAACACATATATTTATATTTTGTTCTCCCTTTGCGCCTTTTTCATTAATGCCCATGCTTTATTTGCACTTTGCGCTTAAAGCCCCAACGGACCTTAAGGGTTTTTTGTGCTTTCCGTCTTTGATTACACTGGGATGTGGTCAGAATGAATTCCCATTTTCGCATGTTCATTTGGTCAAAAAATTTGAAAAATATTTTCTCTAGGAAAATAAGTTCTTAAAAATGAGGGAAATGACTTTCATGATAGAAGTAGGGTAAACAAATTCTAAAAGTGTCAATCCACATTAATTGTGTCCTCCCCATTTTCCAATAAACCTCATCTTCACCCCTGCCCTGTAAAACCCCCATTCCACACCACCACCACCTCCCATAATTTTGCTCACACACTGAACACAAGAAAATGAATTAAAAATCCACTTGTTATCATAAAGAGCATTTTTCAAGAAAACATTTTCCTTCGTACCGAATACATCCTTAGTCTTTTGGAACAACAATTATATCAGGAAAAAACTAGCTTAATCCTTTGAAATGAAACATTACTAGCATAATGGATAAGTGACTTCCACTTACAGAGAATGATTCAGAGTTCAATAATGCACATTGAGCTTCACCCTCCTCAATCCTGAAAGGTTTTTCCAGCAGTCAATAGTTATTTACTACACCTCAATAGTTATGAGCATTATATCACACAACTTGTTAAAGCAATGTCAGTTCACAATTCATGGAACTGTAATCAGATGGAATGACTTGGTTTCTGAAAACATTTATTCTTCCAATTATAGATACCTGAACAAGTTAAGATGTAAGACTAACGGATGATAATATCACATAGAAACACTTGAAGAAGAATGACAGTTGTCTCAAAAGGTAGTTGAGTTGCCTTTATCAATTACATGAACATTTGCATTCTGACAGATCATAGCATGAGAAATACAAATGCATAGGTAAGGAGTTACCCATCTAAGCATGGAATTCCAAGTGCACTTCCAAGGAGTTTAGCCTCTTTTATCATGCGTGAAAATTCAGATCCTGTATTTCTTTGTATTGATGATGGTTTAATTGCCTCATCTTGAGTGAGCTACATTATGAAAACTCTCGTGTGTGATGAGGAGCTTAAACTAGAATGCAGGTAAATAAACAATTGAAAAAAGGGGCATGGCAGGAGGTTTTGGATGCGCAGATAAGGAAAACAGGAAGTTATAAGTAATCCTACCACATTTCCAAGATTTAATCTCCTTCTATAAGTAGATGATTTAATAGCAGGAATGGCTCCATCTGGAAAAGAAAAAAAATATCACTGAAATGTGTATCAGCTATATTGTACGAACTACTGCAGTATCCAAATATGAATGTTCCAGACTGTTAGATATGTACAGACAACAATATACCTAGTGAAAAAAGTGGAGTTTAGGAAGTGTACGCAGTCCTTACCGATACCTCTCTGAGGTAGAGGGGTTGTTTCCGAAATACCCTCAGTTCAAGCAAATATAAGTAGTAGTATTAGAACAAAAAACAGGTGGTGGAGAGAAACATGAAAGGAACCTTACCAACAACAACAAGGTATGACCACGTAAACACAGTAAACCAGAGATGATAACAAATACCAAAAGCCAAAGACTACATGAGTAGGGCAATATGACAACAACTGACACGGTGCCCTACACTACAAACCAAATACATGCATAAGCTAGTAATAGGACTTTCTACCCTTGTTTAAATATGTAAAGACTCTAAATTTCTTTGTCACTGGCTACTAAACTGTGTGAAGCAACAATATTTTCGTGCGTGGTGAGCTGCAACTTGATAGTCTGGAACCAAACTCAAATCTTATTATCTTGAGTACTACAATTAAGAATCTTCAAGCAACACACCCTCTCACAAAGCAAATCAATTATGAATACAACAAGAACAAGCAAGAATTTGTTAGTAAAAGAGTAAAGTATACATTTTTTTTAAAATTTTGTAAAACCCCATTACAGATTTTCCCAAAAAGAGAATGAAAATGATTACCAGTGACAAAGATGAGGCTACAATTCAAAGCAATAAGAGCTCTGAGGCGGTGAAATAGACCCTTGAGATAAAGCTTCTCCTTCATGGCACAATGGGATTTGTTGACATTGTGAAGTTGAACGATCCAGCAAGAAAGATCTATACATACCCTCTTGTTCCTAGTACACGGAATCAAGTAAAAGAACAGTAAATCCCAATTCCTAACAAAGAGAGTGAACATGGGAAGTGACTTAACTGGAGATGATGAAGAGGAAGAGTTTTCTTGCAAGATTCCAAGATATCCCAAAGATTCTTCACACCCATTCCTGTCGATGCCTATACTGCTCAGCAATTTCTGAGAAAAATGAACATGGTACAAGATTTTCACAGGCGACTGTGGATTTATCGGAGGAGGTAACCGTTGTTTTTGAATTCTTGATTTGTACTATTTCGACTCTTTACACAATTTAGATGGGCTGTTTTGAACAGCTGCTAAAACTCGAAGGGTAAGTAGCAACAACTGAGATAATTATAATTCTAGTACTCCAACTTTATGTTGTGTCACTTGTTAGTTGTTGTTACCCTCCCAATCTTTTCATTTAGGGGAAAATGATACGCTTAGTTCCTCAATTTTACTATTAATACATGCAACTCATGCTCTATATATGTCTGCTTCAGATATCAACTTAAGCAAATAGTTATCGATCTGTTTGTTTTATTTACTTTATTTTATTATATTTTTTTATTAATTATTTTTTTAATTACTTAAATTATAATTTTATAATATTATCACTTATAGATCTTTCTTTAATTGCTTCAGTTATAATTTTACTATATTTTTAAGCAATTATTTCAAGTCAAATAAATATTAAAATTATGATAAAACAAACATCAAAAAAATAAATTAAATAACTATTTTTAATATTTTCAGTGATTATAACTGTGAAAAAAAGGAGGTATAATTAAAAATATATAATATAAATAAATGAAAAAATTTATGCATATTACTTGAAATGATGTTATAAGCACAATAAATCACATTAATTATCAATTTAAAAATTTAAAAGATATATAACAAGTTTAATGATTCTTGAAATTTTATTAGAGCTATATAAATTGGGACAAAAAAATAATACACATTATTTACGATTTATGTAAAACGTACTATAATTTACAATAATTAATAATTATAAAATATTTTTAAAATAAATAAAATTTTGATTGGCTCTCAAAATTTTATGTGTGCAACATAAATTAAACCAATATAAGTAACATATATTATTTAAAAATAACATAAATATACTATAAGTTGTGACAATTAACATCTCAAAATTTAAAAAATATATAAAAAAATCTATCAATATCACATAAATCAAGATAAAAAAATATATATATTGAGCTCGTTCTAACACGGACCCTTCTACCTAGTATTAAAATATTTAAGTAATATGGTTCGTCAATCTTTCGGAGGCCAAATGTGTTTATTAATAATTATTTTTCAAAAAAGCCTTATTTTTAAAAATGATGTGCTTGAAAGAAAATACATGTTTCTAGAGGAGTATCTGAAACAGTTGTTTAAAAACAAAAAGAAATACTAATTTTTCAGCAGAGGTTCAGGGGAAGCAACGATTAAACACAATAAAAGCGTAATATAATTTTTTCCCCAAATAATAAAAAGAATGATAAAAGCACAATGAACTCCAAATTTCCAGCAGCAACAGATGAATGAAAAACAGCAAAAAATAAAGTTGTGAACACACAATTTACGTGGAAACCCCAAATCGGAGAGAAAACTACGGGACCGTTCAACAACTATCCGAAAACTTCCACTAATCACCAAAACCAAGTGGGTACAACAAGTTCTCCTCTCTAGTAAATACTAGAGTCAAATACAATCATCAAGGAACAATCTTGGCAAGATAACAATTAACAATTTCACCAAAAATGGAGTAGAAAACCTGAAAACGTAGGTCTGAAATTGCAGCAAGAAAAACGACCTTCCGGGCATCAAAATGAAAAACTGTTTATTGGAGTTGAAGAGGAGAGTGTCAGGAACAACATACTAAAATTTGAGGACGAACGGACTCCGCTTGGCCTTCAATCCGGAAGGAAAACCAGGCTGCCAGCACAGTAACGTTTTCTGCTGTTCTTTTGTTTCTGCTGCTCTCTCTGATTCTGATTTTTTCTGCTCACTGCTACGTATTATTTTCTGTTGTTGCCTCTTATTTTTGTTTTCCACACAAAGAAGTGAAAATAGGCCAAGATAAAATAACAATACATTTGGACTTAAATAGTCCAATTTAAGGAGCCCAATATATTTCCTAACAGAAGTTAGGCCCGAGTACGAAGACTAAAACGAAATGTGCCTTCTAATTTTATTAGTTTGATTTCTCTACTTGTGAATATATACAAATTTTCATAATTATTAATCGTCTCATTATTTAATTACCCATATTATAAAAATAATCTAAATATAATATATTTTTACGCAAATAAACTAAACTAAACTATTTTAGTTACCTAAAGACAATGTGGGTTGAATTTAAATTTACAATAACAGAAGAACCAAATTATTATCATTTTACCAACAAATTAATTTTCACGTTATTGTTGTCACGATGCCCCTTCTTTTGATGGTTGTCAACAGTGCCCCTTCTTTTGATGATAATTTGAACTAATAAGAAAGATGTGCATCTTCAAATGTTTCATAACTTAATTTTAAATTAAATAAATGCATATATTTTCCGACACTTTTATATTGTTTGAACAAAAGTTGCTAAGTTTGAATCTGCAACTAGACAGCTTCTACCTCCGCCGCCCCTCTCCCCCCCCCCCCCCCACCCCCCACAAAAAAAAGAAAAAGAAAAACTACTGATAATAGTAGTGCCTTTATCAGCCAACGTCCACACCGTGACTAACTAACTAATCATCAGTCAAAACCCCTCACTAATACCTGCATCATACACACCAAATGTTAAGGCAAACGATAAGAACTTACTTATATTGCCTCTGCTGGATCTACTTAGGTAAGAAAGCAAGGCGGTACATGATGGTTGAGTACGATGAGCATACTTCAAAGATGATCAACAGCGTGCCAGGATGCATTATATATAACTATAGGCACAAGGTGGAAGTAACATACAGAATCATGTCCAATTTGTGCAGATAGTCATGAGGGCTTGGTCACTTGCTGCGTGAATAATTCACGAAACACTCAGATGGGCAGTGATGTTATATAAGCTAGCAAAATACATACTTGTACACCTTTCCAGTATATTGGTGTAGAGTCGTAGACTGATAAAGAAGATCCCTTGGTGAGGACACATAATTTTAAGATCCTCATGTCACACGAGAGAGAAGCTATATTTTACATTTCATGATATACATACAGAATATTAAAAGGGGAAATGGAAACCATCATGAAAATTTGTTTTGGCAAACTTTAATCATTTGTAAAAATAAAACATGCAGCAAGTGTCATGTTTATTTAATGGAACATTGTCAGTATAATGTCACACTGCTTTCGAATAAAAAGTAACCATGAAATGCACTTCAGAAACCAAATACAGAAGGCAAGGTGATCATCTTCCCCACAGCAAGCTAAAATTTAGTAGTCTTTTGTTCCAAAATTCTTGCACCAGAGCTGAGAAGGAATGGGGCGGACTGGAATATGTGGCCTTTGCTGCAAGATTGAGAAGCTTGTCATTGCATATCAAATTACGCCGAGGATAAAACAAAGTAAACTTCCATACATCTCTGAGTCAGAGGAAAGCAAGAAATGCAAGGAAAACGAAAAGAGTCAGAGAGCAGGCTGCAAATGAAAAATAAAAAGAATCAAGAGGGAGGCGCACCAAAACATTATTCTAGAAAGGGAAAACACAAAAAGTTGTCTCTGACTGCCAATTAGACACTTCGTACTTCCTGGAACAAGTTAAGACACCTCAAAGGCCCAAGTGTGTCTTTTGGACGCCCAGTTCTAAACCACAAGTGCGAGATCATTGCTGACATGTCAAATGAACCAATCAAATAACAACACGAATAAAAATTTTTTTTAAAAAAAAATTGTCATCAATGATTTTTTTGAGATACAAAATTTAAAAAAAAACCACCATCTCACCCCATGCCACCCCCCTCCACATTTAGCTGCCCTAAAAAATTTTGCAAACTTCCGCAACCTCTGGGCAGAAAAAATGGGATCTTCCAAGACCTGATAAAAGATCTAAACGACAGACAGCTCCCACAACCCCAAGGCACTGTTAGCTCCTCTCCTTAAAATTTCATACGTCAATTCCATTTACGCATTCAGGCACTTCCTTTCCCCATAAAAATATTTCCACCGTTAGTCAAACTACCCGACACCGCAGAGCCAGCAACTGAATCTGAGACCATAACTTTGTTTTAAAGAAACTGGAATTTCAAGCATGATGAGATTGGCTCCACCAAATTTCTTGGTAATGGATTCTGAACACTGAAAATCATTGTTTGGAGAACCCCTCTGATTGAGCTTGTTCTTGTCTTTGCCCACTGATGGTGAAAATAAATTTTTTTGGCAAGTTTCCATTAACTCAAAAGGCAACATCAGCTACCATATTTTCACCAATGTAATGATCCCTTAGGTCATTTCAAGAATTAGTCACCTATTTTTACTACAAATATCCTTCTCGTAATTTTAAAGGAGTCTTTTGGACTATATAATAACTTTTGTTACTGAGTTGAAGAGTTGTTTTAGATAGTTGAGTTAATCTATGGGCTAAAGTGGTTATTTATTTAAAATTTTCTACCACTCATCTTTTTATATATATATATATATATATATGTTTTAACAAATAAGTAGTAGGGTTAAACTTCACTTTTAATACATTATAATTTTTTTTTAATGAGAAAAGAAAAAAAAGGAACAGAGAGATTACGACGAAAACTAGTGCGGCGCAATAGCAAACTAAAGAAAACAAAGGACTCAGATGAGTTATTTTGATTAAAAATCAGTAGTTCTAAGTTTAAAATTTAGATTATTATTTTATAGATGTTAGAATTAGCATTATTTTAATGGGGAATACAAAGGTGACAACTGACGACGACACAATGTTTGTTTCTTTGGAATTTATTTGTGGGGACAAAATCATTAGGAGCATTTAATGGACTCCTCTTTATACTTTATATATTTTGGGTTAAACTTTAAAACTATATCTACATTAACATATGTATATAGGTTATATGGATAATTTCCAGCAACTTATATTATTTTGCTTTCCATCAGGTAGTTCATCTCCTTTTAGATTCTTCTCATAATTATCATATTATATAAATACTATTTAGAATTATATTATTTTGGAGGAATTAAGACCTAACCCTAAGTTGGAAATTTATGAAAATTGGTTATAGAATTAATTCGATAATTTTCGGGTCTAGGTTAGACATATAGTAGTTTAGGTGTTAGTTTCAAAATCTTATTGTGATTATTATTTGACTAGATTGTGGTGCTACGGATTCCATTCGGAAGGGGAAGACTCAAGTGCTTGATTGATTGTCTTTTGCTAAGGCAAGTAAATTTATAACCTTTGTTAAGTATATAGAAGCTTGTGCTTCTTGCGTGAGGTGTTGAGAATGCTTTTGAGGTATTAAGTTAGCGTTGATGTTGTATCAAACTATGTTGTTGTGAACTGTGCATTGTATTGAAATAAGTCATTTTCTCATTATTGTGTAAACATGCCTATTTGCATTGACTTTTGGGACAAGTATTCTGTGGATGGAAAAAGAATGAGAATTAAAGAGGATGTACCATATTTGAGGGACGTGTCGCACGCCGCGACGGATACTATGATTCGAGGGACGTGTCGCGCGCCGCGACGGATACTATGATTCGAGGGTCGTGTCGCACGCCGCGATAGATGCATGGACTATAAGTCCCCCATGAGTCCCGGACTATGAGACAACGGGTGTGTATCACTAGGTCAGACATGCATCATTATACTTGACATTGTATTGCATTGCATTACACCTCATTATCATTTATAAACGTGTGAGTGCTTTTGTGAAACTTGTGATAGATGCGCTTGATCCCTTGTGTTGTTGATATATAATAGTTGGTGCGGTTATTGAGCTATATGCTATGTATATTGTGAACTGTTAGGCTGGCTGATTTCGTGACAGTTGTAGTTGTGGGGGTTTGGTTGGAGTACTGGGGGTACCTGTGCTCTATATTACTTAATTTTGTGTTTAGTAGTTCACTTGCTGAGTACCGTGTGTTTGGTACTTACCCCTTGCTACAACAATTTTGTAGGTTGCGAGCCCGGATTGTCGTGATACTCTCTACTTTTCCTTGTCTGAGGCTTCCTGTGGAGATTGTGAGAAGTAGCTGTTTGCCAACCCAGCGCACTTCTTACTCTTATTTATGATTTTGTTCTATTCTAGAGACAATATCATTTGATACTTATGTTTCCTTTCGAATCTAATGTAATACATTAGAAGCTTGTGCACGTGACAACCAGGTTTTGGGGGATTTTCATTAAGTTGACTTATCATCCGCAATTGAACTTTCATTTTTTTTAATTATAATTCCGCATTTTAACGTTATAGTTGGGTTGTAGGCTGACTTGTCTTGGTGGAAGAAGACGAGTGCCATCACGCCCATTTTTGGGTCGTGACACTCCTCCCTTTTTATTAGAATGGTAAGGAAGCTCCTCCTCCATTTTCTTAATGCTCCTACACCTTTGAACCATAAAACACCACAACACCATGGAAGAATTCCTAGAAGCTCCGGTTTGAAGCCATCACCATAACAACTTCCTCACTAAGGAATTTTTTTTTTGGCAAGACAACAAGGAAAAGAGAGGTTTTCATCTAGACACACAGAAAACAAGGCAGGAGAGCCTAGGTATACTGAATCTGAGGAAACAAAATCAAAGTCTTTCTCATAAAATGGCTATGGAGATAACCTATGAAGATCACTCCATGCAGAAGAAAGTAATCAAGGGTAAACATGGAGAGGAGTACTTCTGGAAAACAAAGGAAGTGACCCCTGCTTATAGTGTTTGAGATCGTATCGTATCGTTTGTTGGATGAAGCTAAGCATGGATTCACTATTTATGTATTTCTAATCCACATATTAGTTATTGCATCGTCTACTCCCCATAAACAATACATAAATTGACTTATAACTTAAACATGTTATATTTATGTGAAATAGAAAAATGATAATTGATAACCGAACACCATACATGGTTTGCTGAATTTTATACAAAGAAAGTAAAAGCTAGCAAACATGATATCAACTATGCTAGTTTTAATACATGAATAACTCCCTTCCTAAGGGCAACCAAATGACCCCTTAGCGTTTGGAAATCTATCAGAGCCCTTTGGCAAATTTTCAGAATCAGCTACAGGATTGGACACAGGCAAAACACATATTTTGAGGAACACAACTTGTTTTCTTCCCTAAAAGACTGAAGCTAAAACTTAAGATGAGACTGCGTTTCACTTTTCCATGACCAAGCAGAAATAGAAGAATCAATTACATCTAATCAAATCAATGAAAGTTAGCATAAATCAATCCGCACGGCAAAGCTAATCCCTTAGCATGAAATCAACAAGACAACATATTTTACCACAACTACAGCAAGCTATTCCATTTCCAACCACCTATCAATACATTTCAGATCAGATTGGAGAGGCGGGGATGACGGTACTGACCTCGAGCTCGGCGGATTTCAAGGCGACAGGAATGCAAACGAGTACGATCCCGGCGAGAGCAATAGCGGTATTGCGCTTCCAATGTACAGGCCTACAATACGGCCCACCAGTCATACTCCAAACTTTAGTCCTGAAATCTCCACCATGAGAGTGGTCTCCTCCGCCGGCCATTTTTCCGTTGAGAAGCAAAGAGTCTTCAGAAGTAACAGATGAGAAAATCAAGATCAATTGAGCGTTCCACAACTCGCTTAGAAGAAATTGGTATAGCCCTAATACCCGTGTTATTTGCATTGATCCAGAATGAGTCACTTGAACCCGACTATAATGTGGTTCGGGTTTTTTCACTTACAACTTGTTTGGAGGGCATAAAAATAAAGGGAAATCGAGAAAAGGCCAGACACATACATAGTCCTTTTTAAATAATAATTTATTACTAATTTGTTTTTAACATTTTTTAATTTTAATTTCATTTTATTTTAGCTCTTCAATTCTATTTTTAGTATATCATTTAAATATACTGATCGAACAGATTAATAAAATTTATCACCTTTGAAAAAAAATTAAAATTTATACTAATTAATCATAATTTAGCATAAGAAAGGGTGTGAAGTGATGATATATATTATGATATATTTATTTGTATTTGTTATTTCCCTCTAAAAGAAACTAACCATAATGATGTTGTGAAATATATTGGGTTTGCATTATGCTTAAAAAAAAATTATTGTGAAAGCTGATTTCACTTAACTTTTCGAGCTTGTTTGACAATACTATTAAAAATGACTTATTTTAAAATTTGAAAAATATTTTTAATAAGCAAATTGTGTTTAGATAATCTTATTTAAAAAGCACTTTTGACGACAAATTACGAAAAAGAATAACTATCAATGCACTTTTGATATTCAAATTATTTCATAGAGAGAAATTATTTTAAATATTTATTATAAAATTTTAATCTTATTAAGTAAAATATACCTATTTCAAATTTTAAATCAATATTATACATAAAAATAAATAAGATATTAATATAATTAACACCATGATTTAAATATAACTAAATACAAGCAAAATAAATTTAAAAATTAGTTTGCTAATTAAATAACTACATAGGAAATTCACCCCAAAACAAATAAATATAAGAGGTATATTGACAAAGATGGATGTATGGCAAGAATATTTTAGTCTTACAAAAATAATAGTTTGCTCCTGCTTTTGCCTTTTTTCGTTTTTAAAAAAAAGAACAGACTTTAATATATCATCAAACTTTTATAAAATTTTATTGATGACATTTGATAAAGATTTAGCTCATTTATGCTATTGTCATTTGAGAAAAAACTCATTCATATTATTATTTTTAACAGTAATTTTGCAAAATAACCTTTTACACGTTTATTTTTTTAAAAAAAATCAACATTTTAAATGAAAATTAAAAGAAGAACGAATAAAGTCCTATAACTCATCGGTAACACAATTCTTCGTTCACATCTCTTCACAATTTTTCATTCTTTAATAACACTACCTACTAAATAATGTCTATACATAAACAAAAGGAACAAACTCACATGACTTAAAACCTTATATGTCGGGAACTCTAAAAATTGCAACGAGACACTTTTTAGCGTTAGTTTCACTATTCGAAATAATTGAAACTAACGAAATTTCAATTCGAGCTTTCGAACTCTGATGTTGACCAAAGTCAAACTATGATCCAAAATGAATTGAAATTGCAATCTTGGACTTAAAATCACCGCTTTGACTCCAAATTCAGTTCTACAAGTTCTCCTAGATCAATTTCGATTTTTCAAAGCGGATGGAATGACAGAATTGAATTCTGACACTTGAAACTCAAGTGGACCACAAAATTCAAATTTCTAACTTTAAGCCTTTAAAAACTCTTTCTTTAGCAAAACTCTATCTTTTTATAAGATTTCAAAATTCGACTTTTAGACTTAAAAAAATGACCGAAAACAACTTTTGAGAAGGAAAAAATGATAATTTTATCGAAAATAACCTTCAAGGTCTTTACATTTTGTTGCACGAGTATAATTGCAAGGTTATATTAAATTTTAAAAAATAAAAATTTATATTTAGAAAAATAAGGGCATTTATAAATAATATTAAATTAAGTATTTAAGATATATGTTATTTTTGAAAATATATTAATTAGTAAACATATATTCTTAACTAATATTATAAAAAAGTTATTTACATTTTTTAAATTAGTACATTTTGATTTAATTAATATAAAAATTAAAAGTATAAAATCTTGATAAACATAAAAAAAGGCATGTTTGACAAAATATTAAAAATTATAAATATTGGTAACATAGGAAAACATAACACTATAACCTTATTCAACAATGAATCCTACTTTAGCTTAAAAATTAGAATATTAACAAAATAATGCTAATAAAAAAGTAAATTAGAATAAATAAAAAAATAATTAAAAAATTATATAAAGAAATAAAGATTGAGAATGAGAAGGAAATAAAATATATAAAAAAAAATACTTTTTAGAAAATATTAAAATAATAAAAATAAATTAAAACAACAAAATAAAATTTTTTAAAACAGTTTCATGTAATTTACATTGATTCCCTCCCCTCCCTCGAGAACAGAAGAGCGTAATTTACACTTATTTCCTATTTTGTCCAGTTATTATTTGCCCTTCCAAACATGGTCAAAAAGATTTTAATTATACCAAAACCTTTTCAAACAGGCCTACATTCCCGTAGAGCGTAGGGTTATTATCGTCATTGTCCCCTCGCATCCGAATCTCACTCTTCATCACGGCTACACTATCATCCCGCATTTTTCACCCAATTTTTTTCACACTCCGAAGTGAAACAACGATCCATCCTTTGTACGCCATTCGCAACAGTCCCTATGATCTAAAGGCATGTCCTAAATCTCTCTCTTGCTTTTTCCGTTTTTAAATTTTTTTTTTGGAGATTAATTTTTTATTCGAGTTGGATCTTGATTCCAAAAGTTGTTCTAGGTATGTTGTACACTTTCTGAAGCTTTTGGTCTTCTATTTTGACATCTTCTGGAATTAATTGCACAAAAGTTTGAGTTTTGCTCATACAGGTCTGAATTTATGCTTGTGAATTTTTTTTGGGGTTTTGCTGCACTTCAATTATTAGTGCGGTATGATGAAATGAGGATTTTTTTCTTAAAGTGTAAATCATTTTTGAGGTTGGTTTTAATTTGCTTGTGATATAATGATTCTTTTGGAAAATTACATGCGTATGTTAGATGCAAATGGTACTTTGGTTATTCCGTCTTGTTTTTATAAAAGAGAAAATGGGGTTTCGGGGGCATCTACCTATAAATTCTGATACATGTTAGTAGTTTGAGGGATTGATGGGATTTTATTTTTTTGATGAAGCAAAAACTTTCACTTAAAGCACAAAAAACTGAAATATCATTCAGTTTGCTACTGTAATTAAGGAGTTTTCATATTTTAAAATTGATTAATAATAATTTATTATCCAAAGAAAATCCACTTCACGAATTAAAGAAAAAAAGTTGGAAGGAAATGATAAAAAGATAAGAAAGAAGCTAGGAAAAAAGTGATGTTCGTGAAGGAGAGGACATAGTATCCACAACTTTAGTTTGTTTACGAGAAAAAGACAAGAGAAGAACCACAGTGGAGTCCCATTTCAGCCAAGTTCTGTTCCTATCCATTCTTGAAGCTCCTTCTGGGTTGAATATTTTGCATCTTGAAATATTTGTACTCCCTGTGTTTCAATTTATGCGACTCTTTTGCCATTTTAGACTTCCCAAAATGTTTGGAGCCATTCTATTTTTATAAATTTATCACAGTTTTTTTGGATTTAAGATGTATTAAATTATCCCCTCCTCAACTTTGATGTGATGTCTCTTTTTAACCTCCACTTTGATAGTTATTACATTATGACTAATTTATCAAATGAATATCTTAAATGTCATGCTCAGTCAAACATCTTCACAAAAAATGAAATGAAGGGAGTACTTAAGAGTAGCAAAGGAATCCCTACTGAATTATGTATAGTTCAATCTGGATAATTTAGTTTAGAAGTTTGATACTTGTCACTGACAAGTTGTCAGGATATCATACTCATAGACTAAGCAAAATGTTCCTATTTCATTTAGGTCCTCTCACCTTTTCCTTAAAACATATTTTTGTGCTTTTAGGTGCTAAGCTTTAATCTAAAAGTACTTGTGTTTTTCAGCTACATTTGAAGAGGATTCAAGATCAATCAGTTTTACTTGCTAGTGTAGCTTTCAATGTAGAATTTAGTCATATACAGATTCCCGTACCAACTATCATTGGTTCTGTTGTTGAAGACTTGATATCAACTTTCTGTTTCTTCCAATTTATATGAAACTTTATTTCGGACATTACAAAATATTTAATATCATTTCTCTTATTAATTCCTTTACTGTGAGGATAAACTACTAATATGTTGATCGTTATTTAACACAACACTCCTTTATTCAGGTCTGAGATTATCAAAGTGAGTTCACATAGATCGTTCTTTTGTCTAGGTTCAGTTTCCGTATCAGTGGTGTGATATTCTGATAGACGAAGACGCAACACATAAGTTTAAATCATAAAGTTAAAATGGAGCGTTATGCAATAAGGAGACACATATCAAAGTGAAAGAAAGGTTTTATAAGATAGTTGTGAGACCAATGGTGGTCTATGGTGTGATGTTAGGTATTTGAGGTCCGACATATTGAAAAAATGAGTGTTGTGAAATGTGAATGGTAGGATGGTGTGTGGTCATACAAAACTAGACAAAATAAGAGATGATTATGACAAAGTACAAGTAGCACATGTAGAAGATAAAAGGAAAGAAGGTCCTGAATTATAGTCTGGAAATGTCTAGGTTAGAAGTTCAAATGCACCAGTGTGACACCATGATGATTGAATGTTTTAAAATGGATGAGGTAAAACAATTCAATCACATAGGCCAAACTGTATCGAAGGACTTATAATTTCTCGATATTCTTGTAAAATAGCATTAAACAAAATATAAATGAAGCACAGGATCCGTAGTAATTCCAATGGCTATGAATAAGGGTTATTTTTTGTTGCTACACTTAATAGGTATGTTGTTTGCCAGGAGTCTTTTTAGTTCATTACTGATTTGTATTTTGGTAGAAAATATAGAAAACCCTTAGTAATAGAGAATCCTTAATAATTTTCTGAGTATTGGAATGAAACTGTTCCAAATGGAGCAGAATGCATATTTAGTGTTCGTATAGCCAACGTCAACTAGTTCAAGTTTGAAACATAACTGTTGTAAAGTACACTCTGGCTCAACTCCAAACAAGTCGGGACTGGATATATAGATCCTTAATGTTGATATCACTCCATATAAGCTGTTGTAAAAGTAGTATTGAAAATTTGAACCCCCGGTAGAGCGGGATGGTTACAAAGGAACTGTACATTTGAGATTAAGGCATACTTATTGTTGTACTTTCTAGTATTGTTTATATGTCTTTGAAGGGTTTTAGGAATTCATTTAACGAATGGTAATCAAACTTTTGACGTGGTATTTTTTCCTTTCACCTAATTCTTATAACTACTACCACTTTAGTATCTTGTAACTACTCTTTTTCTAAATACACAAATCATGTTAACTACTTTATTTTCATTCCTATTCACATAAAATAGAAGGGATGGAGTATTAAGTTTTTGCATTCCCTTATATTTGATTCCTGGAAACAAGATGCATCGTTTTTAGCAGACAAGATGCATCTTTTTTAGCAGACACTTGTCCCATTCCCCAGTTACTTGTATTGTTCTTCAAAACATATAACAACTTCAGCTTTTCTATCCTAATGTCAGGGACATTTAATTTTCCTCTTTGGGGAATTTTATGTGCAAATCAACGTTACGTCCTCCTTTTTTTATGTATTTTTTATCCAAAATGTGATACTTCCTTCAGCTATGCCAGCAAGAACTTGGTTCTGAGTCTTTTTCTATAACCAACTTAAGTTCTAGGTTAGATTTTCCTACTTTCGTCACTTTTAGGAATCCCAGTACTCCTCAGATGTATTTGTACATTCTTCTATGCTTCTTCGTGTTGCAGGGCTTAACTTTTCTGTTTCATGGTCTGAGTATAATCACAAGAATACAAATTGACAATCAGCAACATTAATTTGACGTAAGAATTCATATATTCTTTATGGATCTAGGGAAGTAATAACCTTTCTTGTTTCCACAGGAGCTTTTATTTCCAAACACTTGGGAGATTCAAGATTTTGTGATGGAAGAAGGAGATTCTTCTGTAAGGAGATGGGAGGACCTTGATATTGATATCTTGGTGAAGATACTCCAGTCCTTTGACCTTTTTGAGTTAACTACTGGACTTGCTCATGTTTGTAGTGCGTGGCGATTGGCTTGTTCTGATCAACTTCTCTGGAAGACGCTGGACTTGTCGGTATTAAAATCAAATTTCATCAAAATCCCGTTAGAGCCGTATGTATATGTGGACTGTCAGTCTGATAAAACATTGACCAGCCTCCTGAAGATTTGTTTGAACCTCAGTAGGGGAAACATACAAACATTAATCTTCCATTATAATTTGTATGTCAGTGATGATCAGTTGACTTATACTGCCGAGAGGTATTCCCCCAGTAAACCTTCATCTTTCTATAGGTCTATAACTTATATCAAGAAACCATCAGCAAGCATCATTCCAGTGTTTAGGCATCTGACATCTCAGATGCGCTGATTTTCCATTATTCTAATTCAGGCGAAGCTAAGTTTACTGTGGGAACGAAGACGACAGCTAATTAATTCTCTTTCTTTTTCAGATGTCCACGTCTAAAACGTCTTGTTATGCCTGCTTGGAATAGAATAAAAAAGACAGGAATATGCAGGGCTATTCGTATGTGGGAAGATCTTGAATCACTGACGATGCCTAGTATAGCAAATCCTCCTTATGTCATGGAGGAAATTGGAAGGAGTTGCAAAAATTTCACTGAGCTCAAGATTATGGGACCTTGTGATATGCTATTTGCATCTACATTGGTATCATTTCTTCCAAACTTGAAAGTGTTGAGTGTGAGGTGCACGGCGTTATCTAAGCCTGCTTTGCTTATTATCTTGGACGGGTTAAAAAAGTTGGAAGTGCTCAACATATCTCATTGTATAATTACTGAAGACCCTCCACCTGCACCAAAGAAAATTCTGGCCAAGTTTGATGAATCAATCCTTGAAAAAGCATCTAGGTTATGCAAATTCCTAACTTGCATGAGTGACTCATGCATCATGTGTCAGCGCACTCGAAATGATGAAGGGCTTATGAGGTGGTATAAGTATGAAGAAGACCTCTGGAAAGTGGATGAGGTGAGATCTCTTGCAATTTGACAACTTTAAGAATGTATTGAGTTATTGTCCAGTAAAAATGTGTAAACTTGTGTATATGGAACATAATAAAACCTTGTCATTTTGAATTGACGCAAATAAGCGTCCAGTTTGTTAGCAGCCAGTAGTATCCTTTTGAGTTGGTGGCCAAAGGGAGAGTAACTTTATAGACGTACTAGCCGTACTTCCGTGTAGCGTAATGCTACACCTGTGTTGTAATTTTGTAAGTTTGAAGTCTATTTTCTCTGACAGACTTGTATCCATTTACGTATGTATTCTCAAGCATTGTAAGCTCACTCTTCGGTTTTGCAAATTTCATGTCTAAATTATTGGGTATTCATAGAACGTGCCTTTAAGGTACCATAAACTCGTAATTAGAGGAATATGACATACCAGGTTAACATCACCACTCAAAAGCTCCTTCATGGAGTTTCAAGGGCAATGCACACGTGGAAATTTGTTTGAGTGAATAGTTTAAAACTCATCAAACTATTACTGTTTTGCGAGTTTCGTATCTAAGTTAATAGATATTCACAGAATGCACCGAACTACTATGTACTCGTTGTGCTAGGTAGATTTATTTTTAAGACATCTTTCATTTTCCATGCTTCTCTCATAAGGTATTCTAAATATTTTGTCTTATATTCAATTGGGGAGTTCTCAATGTAAAGGAATTTACGGTCCAAGAGGTAACAAGAACGCTTAATAATTTGAATATAAAACTCACAATGTGATAACAGTGAGGGTATTTTTTAAAAAAAACATATTCGATATATTTATATCAATGTAGTTTTGAAGTTCACTAAAGGTGTAAACATTTTAGGTACATCTAAAAAAAAATGCAGACGGTATATTCGACTTATTTAATCTTGTAATTTCTAGGGCATCACAAAAAATAAGTTTAAAAACTTCTGATGTAAAATGTTAATTAATTGATCTGTTGAAGCTGCAAACTAATTTTAAAAAATGATTTTTTAAAATCTTTATATGAAAACCAACATTTGACAATGGTAATTTCATTTTTAAGCTATATTTGAGATTTGAAAAACACCTCAAAATTTATATTCTGTTGTGAAAGGAAATTGTTTTTTGTCAAAGTTGGTGGAAATTGTCTATTATGTTGTAGAACTCAAATGGAAATTGTCCATTAAGAAGTCAAAGGAGGTGGCTTACATATGCGCATTTTAATTAGATTTGTCAACCTTGGATAGTCATGTCTTGGCTATATAAAATGTGAGCATTTGCAGATGAAAGGATATATTAAAAGAAGAAGAAAAATAATATACTGCAATATTTCTCCATTTTGTTTCAGTTTTATTCATTCTTAAAATTATTCTAGTTAATTTTATATTTACTTTATAACACGTTATCAGCACGAGACTCTACCGAAAAGTGAAGGTTAAGTTTCAAGGCTAAGATATTATTATTTTACTTATATTCATTATGTCTAACCTTGCTAAGTTTGGGTTTATTGCACTTCAAAGTTCTGGCATAAACTATTTTTCATTGGTACTAGATGCTGAAATCCCTTTGGATACAATGGGTCTTAGAGACACCATTAAAAATAATAATAAAACATCAAAACAAGTCCGTGCTAAAACAATGATATTCTTGCGTTAACATATTGACGAGGTTCTGAAAATTGAATATCTCACAGTCAAAGATCCACTTGTTCCGTGGAATAACTTGAAAGAAAGATATGACCACTTGAAGATAGCCATACATCCAAAGGCATAATATGATTGGATACATCTAAGGCTACAAGACTTTAAGTCTATCCATGAGTACAATTCTGTCATGTTCAGAATTACTTCTCAATTGAAACTATGTGGAGAAACCATTAGTGATGATGATAAGTTGGAGAAAACATTCTCCACATTTCATGCTTTGAATGTGCTGTTACAACAACAATATCGAGAAAAAGGTTTCAAGAAGTACTTTGAACTGATTTCTCATCTTCTCGTGGCTAAACAAAATAATGATTTATTGATGAAAAATCATGAAAATCGACCGATTAGGTCAGAGCCATTTCCGAAAATAAATGAGGTGGAGGCCTACCACACTGCGCGTGAAAGAGGTTGTAGTCCTAGTCATGGACGTGGACGCGGACGTGGACGTGGTCATGACCATAATTATGACCAAGAACAAAATTATTTCTCTGGTGTTAATCATTCACCAAAGAAAAATCAATATAGAAAGGGAAAGAAAAAGATGGGAAACGTGAAGTAGTTAGGACAAACTGTTTTCGATGTGGCGGAAGAAATCACTATGCACATGATTGTCAGACTCCCCAACACTTGGTTGATCTCTAGCAGGCATCACTAAGAAAGAAGGATAATGTCACACCCTAAGTCCCGTTAGGGCGGACTGGCACCCGTTGCCGATGAGGCCCGGGAGAACCAACCCGTAACTGTGCTTACTATACGTATTATGAGGGGTTTGTGCCTCTAGCATGCTTCAAAGTAAATAAACAGTGATGATAAGCAAAAAGGAAATGCATGTGACTAGGCCGTTGGGGCCATAGTGTTTTACGTACTAAACATGAACACACTTTGATATACATGGTCTACAAAGCCTTTAGATAAAGAACAACATCTGATAAGGGTCGGGACAAGCCCCGCCTCAACTAACTATACAATATGAACATAAACTCTAAACATATACAAGCCCCGAAGCAACCTGGAGATTGGTGATAGCAGCTGAGTATACTGTACTTCTATTGGGGAGATCTACTCGCACCTGTACCTGCAGCATGAAATGCAGGTCCCCCGTAAGGAACGTCAGT
>JAPFFP010000070.1:3550804-3585654 GCA_026153255.1 Solanum medicagineum
CTTGGGATTCTTGAATTTGTTTTCTTGAAACCCTAGGTTATGATTTAAAATCCTATTAGAGATTCATGAATAGATGAGGAAATTTGGGTTAGGTAGATTGAAATTCATGAAGAATAACTTACCTTGAGGAGGAATCTTGGAAGCTAGTCCTAACTTGATGATTCTTGAGGGTATATGTTTTGGAGAGAAGGAAGAGGCTTTTAATTGTGAAAACTGATGTTTTATATGTTTTGGAGACCATAAATAGAACCCTAAAGGTTTTAGGATAAAAATACCCATAAATGTTTAAAGAAAAAATGTCATTAACTTTCAATTAGGGTTTACGCCGCACTCCGGACGCGGACTTTTCGAACAGCTCTGCACCTCTTCACTAAAATGGTCATAACTTTCCACTCCGAACTCCTATTAATGCGAAATTAGATGTGTTGGAAAGCTAATTCGAATATCTTTGATTTGATATATTATGGGTCATCTAACCCATCATAGTTTGGGAGATATGATCATTTGAAGTTGACCCTTTTATCGACTCATACGAAAACTTATTTGCTAGAAATTCTTTGAACTTGACTTGATATAAAAGATCCTTTATGATTCTAAATCACACCTAATATACTTTAAATACTTAGGGATTGATCCTAGAAAGTATATACAACTTACAAGTCATTGGTTCACCTAACTTTATAAAAATCATACATTAGAATTATAACATCACAGCTCTCATTCTATTCCTATACTAAGAAATTGACTTTAACATCTATTCTCAATTCAGAATCCTCAATTAAAATCCTATATCATATGAAGGATGACTCGGTCTTAGCTTAAAAAATTTGGGGTGTTACAATAAATAGGAGTGCTCACGTGTTGGTTTGAGTCGGTTATTGATCAAAATAAAAATCAAACCAATTTAATTTGATTTTTAAATTCTCAGAAACAAACCAACCCAATTATAATATACATTTATCGATTTGGTTGTTATCGGTTTTGGTTCGATTATTAACCATACATAAAAATAAAAGCAATGATACATTTAAAATGGAGAAAAAGTGACAACAATCAATTTAAAACGAAAAATAGTTAGAAACTAATATTACAAATCTTTCAATCACTATATTTACTATGATAAAGTTTCAAAATTTACCATTTTGACCTAGAAGAAAAAGTTAGTGACATTTCTAGTCCCTCCAAGAATTGTTATAGACATTCATATACATGAAATTAATAAGATAAATGTTCTCATTTTGATTATTTATAGTTTCATAGTAGATTAAAAAATAAAAATTATTTTTATAAATAATGTATTATGTATGTATAATTATAAAATATATAAATATAATTTTGTCAGTTCAGTTCGGTTATTTCTTCGATTTTTCGAACAAATCCAAACCCAAATCAAATACTATCGATTTTTTAAAAACTAAAACCAAACCAAAATAAAATCGATTTGGTTTGATTTTTCGTTTTGAATCGAT
Source organism: Solanum medicagineum (assembly GCA_026153255.1). NCBI lineage: Eukaryota > Viridiplantae > Streptophyta > Magnoliopsida > Solanales > Solanaceae > Solanum > Solanum medicagineum. The sequence goes on from JAPFFP010000070.1 coordinate 3,552,274, forward strand.
TTTTATCCAGACCGTGAACACCCCTACGAAGGACCACAAAATTACACAACTATTATATTTTCAAATTAGTTTGTGGCCAATGCATAAGAAATAGAGTTGTGCAAATACTAACCTAAGCTATGTCAACCATGAAAAACTTGAAAATCTTGACTGTAGTTGGAAAAAGAAAATAAATACAAAAGAAGAGAGACATATTAGCAGTCAGAAGGGTGAAAATATTTAGTCAAACTCTAGATAAGTGGAGGAATGAGACACCTTGAAAAGCACAATTTATGAGTCAAAGGAGAAAACGAGAGTGAAAGATGTACCTCTCTGTCCTCTTCCGTTCAAATAATATTTTGCTTGAATATATATAAATACTTTTGAAATAATATTATTTACTATTATGTTTATTGCTCAATCACTAAAAAGAAGAAGGTAAAAAATATATTTATTTTTAATAAAATACTTTTATAGAAAAAGAGAGAATTTTTTGACGAAATTAGAACCATACAATTAATTCGTTAAATGAGTAAATTGGGTCCTCACGAAATTAGTCTTTTCTTTGTGGGTCCTTTTTTTGTGGCTTAAATATCAAACAAATAATCACTTTATTTTTTCTTTGTGGTCTTTTTCTTTTGTGGGGTTAAATATCAAAACAAATACATCCTGTAGGTTCGTTTGAAGAGTGAGCAAATTATTTCAAAATTAATAATAATGAGAAAATTAGTTAATGAATAAACTTCTATAAATAAAATATTTGAATCATTGATTAAGAATGAGATATGCAAAGTATATAATATAATACAAGTTTAAACTAAATGAATCGTGAATACTAATTTTTATTCTCGATGTTTTTAAAAGATTTTGGGAAAAAGAGTTATGGAAAAGGATAAATAAATCATTTTAGGAAAAATTATAAAAGTAGGCAAACATATGATATGTATTTACAGTATACTAGTCTTGCGGTATGAGCTTTGCATGTGACTAAAGCATGTACATTGTTTGATATCAAATATTACAAAAAAAAATTAAATTTAATTATGAACTTATAAAAAACTAAAAAATTCACTAATTTTGATAAATTATTTATATATAAAGGTCCAATATATAAAGATTGTATTACTAATTAAAATTTATACTAAATTAGTTTTTTCCTTAGGGATTGTAGCGTATTTTCTTGATTCAAATAAAGAAGAAATAGAAGTCTATCAAATAAGGAAGATTTAGGAGTCTTTTTCATTGCTAGAAGTATGTGTTTTATGACTTCTTTTCATATATTTTAAAAGTCAATATGATAAATTTAATTAAATAATAATTTAAAGAAAAATAGTAAAAAGACAATTCAAAATAGGGTATCTTTTCATTAAATTAAAACAAACAACTTGGACACGACAATGTCAAAATTATACTATTAATAATAGTTTTTCTTTCATATATATTTGCCTTTTCATCTAATTTCTACAATTATATGTATATTAAATTTTCTTCTTTTATCTTCTTATATATCAAGGATAAGAAGGAATTTAGAAATTAGAATTAATAATTGAGGAGTTCTAAAATATAAGATAAAAAAATAAAAATTTTAAAAAATCTAAAATATATGGCAAAGGAGAATATATGATAAGATTTTCTCATATGTATTTTTTTTCTCATCAATATGTATGATAAAGACGTACACATTGTTTATTATCCGCTTAAGAAGTACAAATTATGTAAGAAAAACAATAGTAGTACTATGAAGGCAAAATTTAAAAGGTTGCTCAACTTGTTTCATTGGTTATAAAAACACACAACTACAGGAAAATTTGCTAACTTATTTAAGGACAGTCTCGGAAGAAGCTTCACAACTACAAGAAAAAGAAACTTGTAGTTGATCAATCGCCATGCTTAGTCATAGTGTGCAAATTGATAGCACCATAATATATACATGCAATATGTCAAAATATATGTCATAGTTCTTCGACTACCTTCAGTTGTTCTTCTTTTATACTCTTTTATTGCTCCATTTATGATTATCAAGACTTTTATTACGTTTTTCAAATCAAGAATATAAAATAGAAAAGAAAAAAATAATATGAAACACAAAAGAGAAAGATAATTAAATACTTAGAGAAAGAAGCGGAAGAGTGATGAAGAAGACCAAAAACGTATAAATTACCATTCTTTTTATAGAAGTAAAGAAATCAAAAATAAAAAAGGATTTGATTTAATTTTTACATGAAGAGAAGACAGAAAAATCCTAAACTAAAAAAGCTACCATAAATGTGTGATAGGAGTTTTACATGAAAGTAAAGTGGGATTCCTACCATGGAGAAGTCCTGAAGCAAGAGGGATTTGTTAGGCTACAATTAACGGCAAGTAATTTGTATTCCTACCCCTAAACCAATTGGGATTTATTTTGTTAGGTTACAATTAATCCAAGTACTAAAATAATATAAAACAAAGGAATAATAATTAAAAAAGAAGGACAAAAAGTTTAAACAACATTATTAAGTGCCTTTACACTTTTAATATAGTATAGATTACTATAATTTGAAAAAATTATAATTTATAGCAATAATTATGGTTTGTTAATATTTTCTCTCTCATCTTTCTCCCCTCTCTCTGTAATTCTTGCTAGATATATAATTACATACTGTATACTAACTATATATATACAATTATTTTGATAGATGTGGATAGTCAATTCGATAATATACATATACAATTCGTCTCTCTCCACTCTTTGCACTCTCTCGCTTGCCTCTCTCCTTGCTCTCTTGATCTCACTGTCTGATATACAAATACATATGTATATTAGTTACACATATATAATTATTTGACAGATATACACATACAATTTGATAAATATACATATACAATTCATCTCTCCCCTCCCTCTCTCGATCTCACTCGTTACTTATGTAAAATATAATTAATTGTCCATATTAAGTTTCAAGCATACACTACTAATAAAAATTTCTCATCATTTTAATGATTAATCGCAGATTATTAATCTCATAATTATTATTTCACATAATAATACTAGTTACTCAAGCCTAACTGGCCCAACAGTTACACATCAGATTAGTATGAGTCGTCTAAAGAATGAAATTTCCAGCCGACCGTCCACTGACTCCGACAGCTGCGTTAATGGAGCTGAGATAAGGCCAAACAAGAAAAGGAAAAAAAAAAAATTGGAAGAGTTAAGGACAAGGAAAATACACCTAACTTGTACAGTTTTTCTTTAACCAAAAACAAAGAAAAAGGAATAGAAGGATAGGATTGAAGAATCATCACAAAGACATCTTGGTTTGCCTCAAATTGCAAGCTTTGAAATTGAGGAAGAGTTTGGCAGACACGTGGTATTTGTCCGATTCTTTTAAATCCCCCTACCCCCATGATGTCCCCATTTGCCCTACTCAGCACTTTTACTCTGTTGGAGTCAAAGAAAAGAGAAGACAGCACAACATAGTGGTGTCTTCCCCTAAGTATACACACACATTTTCACCCTTTGCAAAAGGGGTAGGACCGTTCGTGGCAAGATTTCATCTTTATTTGGTTTTCTTGGAGATTGATTTGGATTTGTGGGGTTAATAGTTGATTTAGGTGAGATGGGGAAGAAAAGGGCTTTGCCCAATTGGCTTCCTGCTGGATGGAAGGTGGAGGTTAGAGCACTCAAGAAAGGAAAGAAAGAGAAGGTGCTTTTCTTGCTCATTCCTCTTTCTTAATCTTATACATTTCCCTTTGTTTTTGTGTGTATTTTTCTTTTGCGATGATAAAGATTGATTCTTTGTTTTATTCATTTCTGATCTTCCAGCTGCAAATGTAATTTCAGTTATTCTTGGCTTAATCTGTACTAATATCATACAAGAACCAGAACTTTGCTTCCCCCCAACTCTTTCCCTAGTTGTATAACTAAGGGCTAGTTCTTTGTTTCTTCAACTTGTTATAAATTAGCAAGCTTGATGCCATGCTTCATCTGTGCAGACAAACTAGCCAAAGTAATTGAACTTTGTTAGGGACACTTTGTTGAGCTGCATGCAAGATGATCTGGACATCACTGTAAAAAAAAAAGGGGGGGGGGGGGGGGCGGGGGGCCAAGTTTGGGGGTTGGTCTTCTTTCTCAGAACAAGGTTTAATTGAAGAGGTTCTGGTTTGCTTATGGCTGAAGTAGGTAAAAAATTCAACATGCACTTGTTTGTTGAACCTTGTGATGCCTGGACAATATAATTATATGAATATCCTAGTTCTAGTGATTGGTTGAACTTTAGTTCATAGCTTGTTATGCATCATTTTTCATCTCCTGCCATGAAATTGTCTCTGGCTTAGCAACGACAACCATGCTCAGTACCAAGCTAGTTTAGGTCGGCTGTATGAATCTTCACTGTCTATGTTACTCAATTTAAACTCATCTCAGGCTGTCTCTGGCTTATGACTTCCTTTAAATCCATTTTTACTTTTGAGGGGAGTGGGTTGGTGGGTGGGTGGTCTTGTGGAGTCGTAGTAGTCGGTGGTGGAGCCAGGATTTCAATTAAGGTGGTTCAAAGTTTGAAAAAGTGAACATACAAACTAAGCGAACGGGGTTCGACATCTATTATATATAGAGAAAAAATAATTTAACTATTTATAAATAATATAATTTTCCTTCCCTAGCCATAGAGTCGCTCCGCCACAGGTAGTAGTGTGATACGTCAGCCACTGCATGTCAAGTTTAGTGAGGTGCCATTTTGACTTGGTCCTCAACTATTGTCTCCTCTGTAGTAAGGATTAAATCCCCTCGGTAAGATTACATAATGGATGGGATAACTGAGTTTTATGTTCACAAACCATTTGTCTTGTCCTTGGAATGATGCTAGTGGTTCTCACATCTGATGCGTTTGTTTTTTCTATGTTCACAAGCCGCGTGTCTTGACCTTGGAATGATGCTAGTGGTTCTCACTGGTGATGCTTTTGTTTTTTCTATGTTCACAAGCCGCGTGTCTTGACCTTGGAATGATTAGGTTCTCACATCTGATGGTTTTGTTTTCTTTATGTTCACAAGCCGGATGTCTTGTCCTTAGAATGATGCTAGGTTCTCGCATCTGATGCTTTTGTTTTCTCTATGTTCGCAAGCCGCGTGTCTTGTCCTTGGAATGATATTACGATCTCACATCTGTTTTTCTCTATGTTCATAAGCTGCATCTCTTGTCCGTCGAATGATGCTAGGTTCTCGCACCTGATGCTTTCGTTTTCTCTTTCTTTCTTGTTTATACTTATTCAGTGTCTCTGATTCTTTTGACATTTCATTAAACCGCGTAAAATTGATCATATATTGGAGCCTTTTTCAGCAACTAGACCAGATATGTTGCTTCTGCTATTTAAATGGGATGATACAAACAACCACTTAAAATGTTCCTGAAGTTTCACCTGCACATCCAACTTTGTCGGGACCTCCTATACTTGTCCAAAATGGAATTATTACCACCCTAAGTGACGATGTGGTATTACCCAATGTGTGAGAGCAGAAAAAAGGACAAAAAAAAATGCAACTTTCTCCTCAAACTTTTGCTGAGGAAGACATTAAAGGAGCAAAAAGTGCAACACTCTCTTCAACTTCTCTTAAAGACATCTATTTTTGACATAAAAGCCACTAGCTTTGTTGGCTGCAAGTGCCCCAGAACTCAGACCACCTATGTAGCCTCCTCTTGACTTCTGTAAAACTGTAACCATCCTGTGAAAATTTTCTTTTTCTTCAATGGCGTCTTTCACATCATGTTTGAATCTTGTCCTCTTACCAAAAGTATCCCATGTGCTAGATTTTCTGTCCTTTCAAAATTGAACCTAGAAACCATAAAACATGGCCATTGATATGATGTCTCTGGCTCCAAGCGTCGCAACAAGTCCAAGAATCTGTTTCTTCCATGATCTCTGCCACAAATGTTGCTGCCAATATTAATGGCGTACCATCTCTGTCAATTTTCCATTTTTGCTACATTTTCCATTTCCTTTAGAGAGGAGAGTGTTAGAGCTTTTATGGACTTGCACGGATATTGTATTAAGAATAATTGTATGTTGGTTGCTATATTAAAAGGCTGACCCAAGTAAAAAGTGATCTCCTAAGTTTTGAAGTCAATGGGTCTAAAAGACGCCTCATAAAAGGGTCTTATGTGTAGAAACTTGGTTGTAATTCTAGTTTAATGATGGTCTAAACTAGAAATACAAGACTTGTGCTATTATAAATATAGGGTTATGGTCCCAAATAGAAGTAGGGTCTTCTTTCTGATATTCCATTGTTAGAAAGTGAGTGGCTCATGTCTTGGTTTTGAAGACCGATATCCGCAAGATTGACAATCACTATGACAGTCATGGATTTTCAGGCACACTTTTGCATCTAGTATTAGTTCTGGAAGATTTGATATAATAGTTGTTGGATAAAGACGAGGGTGCACTTGCGGGAAACTCCTTGCCGAGGGCCTGTGTACCCCCGGGATTAGTCGGGGCTCTGAGAAACTCGGACACCCGTGCAAATCAAAAAAAAAAAAAGACGATGGTCTTCGTCTCTTGAAGTTTGGTCTCAACAAAGAGAGATTGAGGAGAGAGAATGGATGAAAAATGGCTAAAAAAGGAAAACACAAAAAGAGAAATGACAATGAATCTGACGTGGATGGCATGTCAATTATACCCAATTGGCTTAAATCTTGTTGTGGTCTCGGAGGGTGGTAATAATTTCACTTTGAGCTAGGATAGGGGGGTCATAGGACTCCTACAAGCATAGGTGTCTAGTTTAGAAAAAAGAGACAAGTTGGAGGGGTATTTATGTTTATCCCCTAAAACTATATATGTTAATTGTCTCGTACTTACATACTATCATGTGCTTTTCGTTATTAGTCGCTCTTTCTTTTTCCTTTTCTCTTCCTTTCATGTTTTCCATATCTAGTTTATTCTGCGTATGGGTTTTTGTGACGAACGTCCTCAGGAAACAACCTCTCTACCTCTATGACGTAGTGGTAAGGTCTGCATACATTCTACCCTCCCCAGACCCCACTTGTGGGATTCCACCGGGTATGTTGTTGTTGTTGTATGTTCTTTTTTTCCAAAGCCAGCCTGATAGCATCTTATAATTGAATTCAGCCCTCAAATTTTTGTATATCTTAAAACTTTAACCCCATAATCCTTAAATATTCTTTTACCATTCATCACATTGATAATTATGATGTGCATCTTCAAGATGTATTTAATCTAAGCTTTGATCTCTTTCATTGTTCATACTTATGTTGATTAATTCTGGTGACCTGCTATTTCCTTTTTGGAAGATAAGTTGCCTATTGTGCTTGTGGTTTTTGAAGAGTACAGAAATGCAGCGAACCTGACATTCCATTTTGTTTAAAATGAGGAGAAAATTTAAGATTCTTTGAATGGTGTGTCGCAGGGAGTCAGCTCAGATTCAGAGTCTGCTATCTTATAACTCAAATTGTTGAGAAATTTTGAAGATCCTGCATCTTCAAATACCTTTCCCTTATCTCATGCCACATTAATTTCGTCCTTATGAGGACCATTTTATCTATGTTGAAATGGACAAACTACATACTGCAGTATGTGCTTTTTAATAGCAAATACCAAGTTTAGAAATTTTTCTTGAATATGATGCCATTGTGGATTATCTTTTCCAGAAAAAGTGAAGGAAAGGATGTATTATGTTTATTCATTAAGAGGCTGTATCGTCCTATAATAGTTCTACCTGTCATATCCATGCCGACCTAGTTCTCACACCACTACTTGCAGTTTTTCTTGTTGTGCTATGTCTTCTTCCTAATGCGCCATTAGAAGAGGCACACATTTACTGCTTAATAGTCCTGTGAGTGCTTTGTTAATTTTAACTTTAGAAAGTGGAATGTATGGTTTGCTAATGGCAATTCCTGAAATTTGGAGCCATGAAAGTTTCTGCTTTCCCACGTTGAATCCTTGCACATTTTTAAGAATAGAAAATTGAAAAACAATAGTATTGTTAAGACTCTCCTCCTTACTGGTTCCTAACCAGTAAACTGCACTTCTGTATTTCTGACTGTATCTAGTGTGTTTATTGCAGTGGTATATTGATCTGTCAAAAGGACTTAAATTCTGCTCCAAGGCAGACGTTCTTCACCATCTTAGCAGTGTTGACAGTAATTGCTCTAAGAGTTCTAATACGAAGGAAATGGAGAAGAAAGGCACCGAAAAGGTCTTATTGATTAATTTATATTTGCTACCAATGTCAAGTGTAACCTTCTTTTCCCCCTTTTATGAGGGGAACCTTCTTTATATGGAGCTCTTTCCTTTTGTATTGGACCTTAACAGTTTCTCTGTTTCCAACAATATAGTGTTTTACTGAGAAGACTACATCAGAAGGGTTGCCGCCTGGGTGGATTAAGGAATTGAAGGTCAGGAGAAAGGGAGGCAAAATCAGGAAAGATCCGGTACTAACTCCCTTGTGATTCTCAAAGCTTAATGTCTACCAGCTTAGCAATTACTGGAAATGCAATCATTAACTTCTTTTTAAGTTCAAACTCACTCGGTTTCTCTTTCTGTTGCATTCTACTGGAAATATGTACTTATGTGATTACTTAATCGCCTTTGCAGTATTATATTGATCCTGTCAGCGGACAAAGTTTCCGCTCTATGAAGCAGGTTTCTCTGTTCCTTGAAACTAGAGAGCCAGGAAGGTTTGAATCCAAGCCCAATGATCGATGTGTTGGTACATCAGAACTGGAAGAAGCTTCTTCTTCTGTAAGTGAATTGTTTTGCATGCTCATTCTCATTCACGGGTATTATCATTTACTTTGGTAGTTAAACATCCATAGGTTTTCACAAATTAGTTAGAATCCAAGACTACCTGTTTCCAATAATTTATGCAGGTAATTATTAAGTAAAGAAATATGGTATGAAAGAAAATTAAATTGTATCATGAAATTACAGCTGAAATATATATATCTCTGTTAGTGAAAATGGTGATATTCGTATCTTGTCACCAACTTGGCCATAGAAAAGTATGTCCTGTTCGTACCTTACAAAACTTGTTTAGACATCTGTAAACCAACTGTTTACATCCAACTCGTGGAACTTTTTTGAGCTTCTGGATATTAGCTGATCTAACTTTGAGGAGGAACCTCCAAAAAACAGAACCATTCTTTCCGTCGTACTTTTGTCATGCTAAACGTTTGTTGGTGATTCCAGATCTGTAGCATCTTCTGAACTCCTTTTCCTTTTATAAAACTAGGGGAGATCAGACTCTTAATATAGTACAGTCCTCATCAAATAATTGAACTCCACGACCTCCCTTTATATAATCATTTGAAACCATTTATTTGTTATTCCATTGAATACAGGGCACACTCCCACACATAAGACTTCGTTAGGAAGACTTCAAACCACTTAGCCATGCTTCAAATTCTCCATGGTAAATCTTGATGAGCTAGTCATTTTGTTTGTTTCTGGTATTTGCTAGTTTCCTGCTGAAGCTGAGAAGCAGATAGCAGTAGACAGTGATGCATCGGGCAAGGAAGCTAATTCAGATCAGAAGCTGAAGTTGGGTGCTGAACATATGGAACATTTCAGTTTTGTAGAAGACGGTATGTCATCGTTCGAAGTTAATGCTCACAGTTGGAGAGTTCTAATGTTCCTGTTTCGTATGGAGTATGCTTTATTTATGCTCTTAAGTCATCTGTCAATTGTTTGTTATCTTCTATTCCTCTGGTACAAATTTCCTTGTGAATTCAAGAATTGATTTATTGCTGAAATTCTTGGGGAAAGTGCTTCTAATATGTTGGAATCAGAATTCTTTGATGCTGCAGCCTCTAGAGGGGTCAAGCCATTTCATGTTATCAAAATTCAAATACAGCTTCTAGTGTTAAGTGTTTTTTAAGTAGTTTGTCAAAATGAGTGGTTCTAATTTGGAAGTGAGACATATTGCAGGTTTAGGAGATGCTGTAGCAGAGAATGCGGCAGAGGAGAATGTTGGTAAAGTTGTTCCAGATCCTGCAAGTGGAGAACATCAAGAGAAGGACGATGATGGTGCAGTTGTCTTGGATACTGCAAGTGGAGAACATCAAGAAAAGGAAGATGATGGTAAAGTTATTTCAGATCCAGCTAGTGGACAACATCAAGGAAAGGAGGAGGATGGTAAACTTGTCTCGGATACGATAAGTGGAGAGCAATACAAAAAGGAGGATGATGGTAAAATTGTTTCAGAACCTGTAAGTGGAGAAAGTCGAGAAAAGGCATCAGAAGATGGAGTGGAAAAGCATGACCAGAAAACAGTTCAGCGGAAAAGAAAAAAGGGTATGAACTTGCCTTGCAGAGCATCAAAACGGCTTGCTGGTATTAAAGCTGATACATCTCTTAAGCTCCAAACAAATAATCAAACCCATGTAACTTCAATAAGACAGGAGGAGGGGACACAAGCTGCCACCTCCAATAACACTTCGAATTTTATTAGTACCAGTAAGCATGTTGCAACTGCAGTTACTGGTATTACCATCAGCGAGAAGGTAGAAACTGGAAGTATATCCGTTAAAAGGCAAGAAGATGTTACTTTACCACAAATGGAGCGAGAGAAGCCTTCTCCAGTTGAACCTGCAAAAACTGTCCTTGCTAGCTGTGAAGGCAATAAGAAAGGTGAAGCATCTCTCGAGTCATCTTTAAGTGATCTTTGGACGGACCCCTGCATAGAATTTGCAATAAAAACTTTAACCGGTACAATGCCAGTCATAAATGAAAAGAAAGTGGATGAGATCCCAGGTTCTAGTTCGAGCAAGCCCTCTGTTAATACTCCTTCCTCTGTGGGCTTACCTTCTGATGACATATGGGCAGATCCTTGCTTCATGTTTGCGGTCAAGACTCTTACTGGTGAAATACCGATAGGGGATGCCTTGTGTTCTCAGAATACAGTCCAGCAGCAATCCACATCATCACAGTTCCAAGGAAATAATGGTTTAGTATTACCAAACATCAGATTTGAAGAGTTTGGCCAGGCTAATCTTTCGCGCTATGCAGCACCAGAAATGCCTTCATACAAGCAACAGTCTGCAGTAGCCCCTAATACATACCAGAATAGTTGGTTCGCAAAATTCGGTTCTCATCGACCTTCACCACTTTGTTGAGAAAGATCATGGTGAACTGTAACCTAGCTTGTAGTAGTATCATTATAACTAAGTGCCTATCTTAGCATCAGGCTCAAATTTTCGAGGCAGCTAGAACTGCAGTTAATCCACGAACTGCCTGTTTTGTATCAGTGGTATAGAACTCACATAGCTAATGTTACATTGTGCCTGCACTAACGTGACTTTCAACTTTTTGAAAGTTTTTGTTTTTAAGGGAAAAGGGTTATATATGCCCCTTTAACTTTTCGAAAATGTCTACATATACTCTCCGTTTAAAGTTCAGCCCTTGGCGCATATATGCCCTTTTGTCCGTTATTTGCTTTGCTGGCCCTTTTAGTTAAAAAATCAATTGCCACGTTCTTAAAAATTTCACATGGTATTGCAAGGAAGAATAAACTATCTGTAGCTTATTTCTCTGCCAATGGTATCACTGTCAAACTCTTTCTAGAAGTGTGTGTTTTTTGTGATAAACAACTTCCATGAGGAAATGTCCTGCTAAAGCATAGCAACAGTACTCACAAGAAGAGCCAAAGGGATCAATTTAGAAGTATTCAACAGTGACTGGGAAGAGCCAAAAGGATCAAATTAAAAGTAATACATTTTTGCATCAGAGACAAATTTGAGGAAGGAAGCAATAAACACAAAATCAAAAAATAAAGATGACAGAATTTAAGTTTAATTAAGCTTCAACATGAATACCACAAGCTAAACATAAACTCAAAAATTTGCATCTTCAGGTCACATAGATGAATTAGGATTATCGAGGCAATATCGAGGAAGACAACACTAAATGCACATCAAAACAGATGGAAAATACGATTTAGCGAACCAATTATCTTTCCTTTAATTAATTTCTATAAGCTAACTCAATATTAAATATACACCAAAAAAGATACGAAGCACAATTTAGTAAACCAATTAGCGTGCGGCATCGATCTTCCTTGTATTTTTTATAAGCTAACGGAGTTATCAGCAAAATTGAAGAACTCAACAAATACACATCTACAACAAGCCAACAAGTAGGAGAACAAAGGCTGAATTTAAATTTAATCGAACTACAATGCGAATATCACAAGCTAAACATAAAATCAAAATCACAACAGGTCAACGGAAAGAAGGGGAGATTGAGCATCTGCAGATCTAGGGAAGGAGGAAAAGGTGCACCTTTGTCAATCCCACACACAGTGGCAGCTTGCACCGCAAAGCTGTTGGGTCCTCTGATTCAGCGGGAGCTGAGCATGCTTATTTGCAGCGTAGATGAAAGGACGAAGCTGGAAGATGAAGGCATAAATACGGGGCTGAGTCACGTAAAAGACCAAAGAGGTGAAGCAAGCGGAGGGGCAAAGAGGCGGAGCAATATCGAGAGTGTGGAAGGAAAAATGGTAAGAATGCCCATGGTAGTACAGGCTGACGTGGAATTTAGTAATTGATTTGGTCGTAAAAGCAAACTTACGCTTATATATAGTAAATAAATTAACTAAATATATTATTTTCATATATTCAAACTCTATTTTTACAAATATTATTATGTAGTATCCATTTTCATATATTTATTTGATTTCGGGTAAACCAGTTGGCCTGAATATCCATCCCCGGCGACCTCCTTCCCATCCCTTTCGCGAAATCGAGTTCTAGGTTTTTCTCTTTCTCTATCTTCCTCTAGAATCTCTTATCTGCGTTTGTTCTTAAGAAAAAACCTAATCTAGACGACTTAGGTCGCAATTTTTTTTTGGATGCTTTACCACATGAAGAAATTCTTGTCTCCGTTTCGACAAAACAATAAAATTACGAGTTACCAGTTAATCTCCCTAAATCATGATGATTGTTCTGCTTTTTAGCATACTGATAAGTGTTTTGAAGAAAAGATTACGAGAGAATACTCATTATAATTTCTCATTTACTGGAAGCCTCCCAATTAATCAATTGGTCGATTTTAGTTTATGATTATCGAGGGTATATCGGAAGTGACCTCTCTTACCTCCCAAGGTATAGAAGTAAGGTTTGTGTACCCTCTACGGCGTTCCAGTTGTGAGACTATACTGAGTATGTTGTTGTTGATTGTCTCTTTTTATATCTTATGTGCTTCTTATCATCCCTACACTAAGTAGTATCTGTTAAATCTGAGCAATTTGCTAACCAAATAATGTGTGGAGTAGTGTGAGAGGGAGGGGGATTTGAGTGTAAAGGGATTGTAAATGTTGAACATTCTCAGGGGTCTTATGGAATCTGCAACTTATTATCTAGTCCATTCATGAAATTATCTAAAATGAATTCTTGTTTTTTCATCAAAAGAATGTTTGACAAATGTTGTTTTTTCTTTTGTTGGTTCAGGATAACTAGTCAGACTGCAGCTGTTCGAAGGATTGAGTCACATCGAGAAAATGAAGTAATGTTTCTTCTTGTTCTGCAAATTCTGTTTACATCTTGCTCACTTAAACTCGGGTGAGTTTCTAATGAATCTCACATAGACAAGATTGAGAAGAGAAATACTGTATGCACATATTAATTTGCTGTAAGTAGCCTGCAGTAGCTGTTTGGGAGCCAAGACCTCTTCATGCTTTCTCCTGTATATGTATTTCATGACGTGTTTAATACCTTGAGTTATGCTTACTTGATCACAAAAACCGGAAAAGAAAACAGTTACCTTGACTACATTATTGCAAGTTCAATTTTTTTGGGGTACGGGGTGGTGCTAATGTTGTGTTCTCATCGTGATTTTAATTGTTGTTTTATCTGTTCTCTGAAAACACTTGACCTATTTTGGGCTGCCTACAGTATTAGTATTGTCAGCAATGCAAATTTAATTGCTTCAAACATTTTCTGTTGGTGCAGAAGAGTAGCACATGTAAAGTGGGATGAGGCAAATTTGGGAGAAATTGAGACAAATAAACCAGTGAGGCAGAAAATTACTGAACCAAAGACACCATATCACCACATGATAGATGATGATGGTATGTTCATGAAATTAATTCTTCTTTTTGTGTCCATTTAATCTCAGTTCTAAATTTTTTTGTCTCATGCAAACTTCATATATTGATCAAATAATGCGGTGATGAGCACTGAGCTGTCATTTCCTGCCTTTCACATGCCAATCAGTCTTTACTAAAAAGCAATTGATGCTTGGTAGGCTTATAGATAGATGAAACATGATTAATGTAATAACCTGGTTTTATGCACTTGCGAGTCTTCTTTCTCCTATTTTTCTTACCCTGATTTATGCACTTACTCCTTTTTTTAATAACCAAGAATTCCTCCAAGGGCTAATGGCTCACGGCTTGAAATTCGGTAGATAATTTGCCCAACTCTATACCCTTCTCTACTTGAATTACTAGGCCTTTTATGCAACAAGGTTCAAATCCATGTTGTGCACTTAACACATCACGCATCTTGCCCTGACCACTAGACCAAAGCCCAACAACAACAGACTAATTCCACAAGCGGGGGATCTGGAGAGGGTAGGATCTATGCAAACCTTACTTCTACTTTAGTGGGGCACTAAACTAAAGCCCCTGAGAGGTGATTTATGCACTTACCAATCTTCTTGTCTTCTTCCCTTTTCCGATTAGCTTTCTTTGAGAATGATGATTTGGGTGGACAAATTTTAAGAAGTCAAGTTTCTTCATCAAATGTTCTTCTTAGAATTAAACTTATTTGAATCATTTAGCAGTATTTTGCAGGCATCCTAAAACTTTCTTTACATGTGCTTAATACCCTTTAGATGTTTCTTTGATGCAACTGGTGCATCTTATATCTCTGTTTGATTTGCTTTTATTGTTACTTAGCTCAGGGTAATGATTATTTTTCTCAAATTCCAAATGTCAATGTTGATGTTTATTCTTCTCACAATTTCGACAGCTTTGAAGTTTCTCATATGGTGCCAAACCTTCTATAATCTTTTGGTGGTGGAATATTAGAGTGAATACCCTTATGTTTCTCTATTTGAAGCCTTGGGGCCTGCTTGTAATAACGGCATTAAATGTTTATTATATCATTATCTATGAGAAAATTGAATTATCCAAAAGCTCCAACAATTTCTTGAAAAATTGATCTTCCAAGTGAGATTTCTGCCACATTATCAAACACATACATTCGGGTGTATCTTCCTTTATCAGAGTTCAATCCTCGTTATTTTCCTACAGTTTTTATCCTGCCACTAAGGCAGCTACTTGGCACTAGTAGGGGCATTGCCTGATTTTATTTCTCTTTAATTCAGTTCTTTTGCATTTGCAAGGGTCTCATGTGGTATGAGTTGGTAAGACATCATGCAGTTACTCTGTCGTAATTGAATTTACTAAGCAGATTTGGTTTACTATTTTTCTTTGTCCAACTACGATTAATGGGTCTATTTTGTAGCAAAGAATATGAAATTAAATTTCTTGTGCAAAAACATGGGTAAATGAGTCACTGTCCCACTAGTTTGGTATTGAGGCGTGATTGTCAGTTTTATCTTCATTTTGAGAGTTATGGATCATGTTCTACATAGTTGTCTTTTGAATGAGTTTTTTTGTCCTATTCGTAAGATGTTAGATTTGGCCTCGCCATGTTCATGGTGTAAGAATTTAGGATTATAGAGCTAGGGCCATTAGTGGGAGTAGATTCCTGATAATGTACGTCTGGTGGGCCACGGTATCTTTAGAAAATTCAACCTTTTAACCTTCAAACTTTTTAAAGTAATAAAAAATGTGTTGATCGAGCACCCAAGGGTGTCACCTAGTGGTCAATGAAGTGGGTTCAAACTTGAGAACCATGAGGTCTCAGGTTCATAACTCAACAAAGACAAATGCACAAAGTAATTTCTTCCCATTTGTCCTAGCCTTGGTGGATAGAGTTACCTATTGCTTGTGGGAGGTTACAGGTATTTCATGGAATAGTGAGGTGCGCACAAGCTGAATTGGACACCATGATTTAGAAAAAAAATACTTTGATCAAGTGGTAGAGACTAAGAATGCAACGTATAATGTGTAGGTTAGGTGCACATCACAAGTTCGAACACCGGCGTGTCAAACTCTTAGTAATTAAGTGGAGAAAAGTAGTGGGGCAACCTGTTATCCACTGTGTTTTGAACTGTGCACCACCAACCCTTGGCGATTTCTCGATTGTCAAGAAAAATTACCTCTAAGAAATAGGCTTACTAGTTTGAGAACCTCAGCCCAAAGTGGTGTGTGCACTCACTGCTATATATATATATTACCTTGTAAATTCATTAATATTCTTAGATCATTTTTTCGGGCCAGATTTATCAGAAACGTGTTGGAAACTCCATTTTTTTGGCTAAATTTTTTTGTTTGGATAAGATTATGGAGTTTCACCTATTTCTTTTTACAAATTTAGCCTCCAAAAAAAGGAATATACTGTTGAAACTAATCATCATTACATCTGAAGATGAAATGAAAAAAATACGCAGTTGAAAATTATTGTTTTTGCTAAAACCATTTCTGTGGTTAAAAATAATATAATAGAATTTCAGTCAAGTTTATTTATTTATTTTTTTTTTAAATTTACAGATTTGGAGCAGAAAAGAAAAAGTACAGAACTACACTGTTGGAATATATAATCATTGTATCTAAAGAAGAAACAAAAAAATGTCTAGTTGGGGTAAAATATGTGTGGTATGTTAAGAAGAAGAAATGCACAATTTGAAACAAATAAATTATTGTGTATGATTACATAGCAATTAACAGTTAAAAAGTACCTCATTTAAAAACTGATTTTCAATTTTTCGTCGCACTCATGTGCCTAAAATGAAGTGTATCCATGTTCTTTGCCGCATCAGCATTCTTGGGGTGAAGGCTATCATATTGTCAAGTTTGGGGTTAATTTAAGACAAACAATACTGAAGGTGTATGCCGAATAAAAGGTGTCAAGTTTAGGGGTTCTGGAGTATTTTGCCTAAAAAATAAGCGATCCCCTTCCAATTTCTTAAAAATTTAACATCATTACGTTTCCTATATGGCTAGTCCTGTGTCCACTGCATGAGTATGGATTCGACGTGGCTATGTTGTGTTTGAGTAGGTTTTTAGTATATCTTGAAGGACAATGTATGATGTTTCTATGGTGGGGTGATACTTGCTCATGATGATTATATTGAAGAAAACATGAAGATTCCACGTAAAGTTACGGTCCTGCTTTTTGATGGACTAATCGTTCATCTGTTTTTGGTAGGGAATGTGTATATTGGTCTCTGAAAAGATAGCATATCACATATATCTATGCAAGTACATATCTTCCTCACTTTTGTGATGATGTTGATGTTGTAGGATCTTTATCTCCTATACGCGGTAGGTCTGAGGAGGGCAATGGTGATGCAGTACATGCAGAAGCCATACGCTGTGCATTGAATGAGATGGCTTCTTCCAGTAAGAACAAATCCCGACGGTCTGGCTGGACATCATCTGAGGATGAAGCTGATGCCATGGACCAAGATGATGCAGGTTTAGTTTGATCTTCAAGAGTTTAAAACCCAAATAGTCATTGGTTCATGTTTCTTATTCTTATTGAATATCTGATGGAGTTCTTCAGGACTAGTAGCTTCACATTTGTTGAGTCTGGCATAGGTATATGCTTGTTGACATTCTTTTTCTGTGTTTGTCCATCAGCAATCTTCACTGCTCAGACAGTACATGATCATATTGATAATCAAGTAGGGAAAAAAGGCATTATGCTATTATGTTGTGTTATAAGTTTCGCTTAACCTTCCTTTTATTTTGCTTAGTTATTTTGGTGATCAAGTTCTTGCTATCTTCTTCTGGATCAGTATGAGGTTTTCTTCATTACTCCTTTTTAACTTCTTTTTCCCTTTGGGTTTTTCTACCTTTTGATTTGAAGACTTGGGGTTGGCTTTGGTGAGGGAGAGGCAAGGGATGGGGTTATTGACGTCTGAGATGACTGGCGTTGCAGCCAAAGGAATGTCTTATCCAGTAATCAATGGATTGCTTTAAGAGAACTTTCTAATTTTGATTTACCTTTACCTGTATATGAATTGAGGCCTTTCAATTGATTGATTTCGTGTTGGGTTCCTTTTTTACTTTTCTCAAGTGTATTTTGTTAAGTTTCATTTGCTCTATCCAGTGATTTGTATACTTAATGCAAAATCAAGTATATCGGGCATTTGATATTTTTCCGCAATGTGACAGATTGTGGTTCAAGGAAGGGAAGGAATTTTAAGGAGCAGAGGCGAGCACACTATGATGAGTATCGGAGAGTCAAAGAACTCCGTCAAAAGGGCTCCTCTCTTGAAGAAACATCAGACGATGGGGATGAGAATGATGTGGAAAAGGATGGGAGGTCTGATTCATCATCATCATTGACTACTGCTGTTAAGGACATAGAGCTTAAAGAAGGCAGCATGGACACTTCTAAATAGTACTCTTTACCAGCCCTTCGAGCTCAGATCAACCAGACGACTACTGTTGATTTGGTTTCGTTTCCATGCTCACTTTGTTTATATCCGTCTAACTTCTGTTTGTAAGTTGTGTATTAAAGTTTTATCTACCTTCAGGATGATAAAAGTTCTGACACATCAAATGGCACATATTCAGTTAGATTACTGTCTGGCATTGGCTTTAGATGATGGAGTTTGCTGAAACCCAATTTTTCGTACAGTACGTTTTCTAGTTTGTCCTTACGTCTATGATGTTTAATTGCTAGTTTAACTTCAGGTTTATGTGCTAAGGACTCCTCCCTATTTCCTTTCTCTTCATTTTCTCCAAGTTTAATGGTAAAATTTAATTGTCTTATGCCATTAAACGGAGAGAGAAGAAATAGTCAATTAAATCTTAGCAATTAAAATCTAACTTATGTCATGTGTTGGCTATTAAGATAGGAACTTGTGAAAAATGAAGAGGAGCCTCCTATGTTGCGTCACATGTTTATTAAACTAGTTGTGTTTTTATAAGTGACATTTTAAATTTATTATCTCCTCTCCATCTATGGTGGATAGGGGTGGATATAGCGTGGTATATACCAAATTTCATATTGAAACTGAAATTTTTTTATACTATATTATGGTCATTATGGTATTTGGTATGACTATGACTGTCTAAATGGGCCAGCTCAGCCCCACCCAGCTAAGCCTCGCGGGCCAAAGAATTTGGAGGGCTGGGATGGGTTGGCGCTTCATTTGGAAGAGCCTTGAAATGGCCGGCCCAACCCAACCCTAGTAGGGCTGCGGGTTGGGGCGGGCTAACCTTTCTCTTTTTGAAAAAATAATTGTTTTCTGTTCAATTTAAATTTAAACTTGAAATTCCGTCAGCATATTAAATTTTTCGACATGCCTAACAAAATTATATGAAAGAACATAATAATTACAATCATAATATGAATGATACATATGATTAGTGGTGTTTTTAATTACAATCGATCTCATATCTGAAATATATAACGTCAAGAAACGAGAAGATTTTCAAATTAATATAATAAACAATGATCATTTTTGAGTCATCCTATGACTAAAGAAAAATAATAATCTTTTTTAACAAATAAATAAGTAAAAAAAATTTTGAAAAACAAACTTGTAAACTAAAAAACATTTACGCTTATGACTTTAGTTATTTTTAATCAAATTAAATAATCATTTTATGCAATGGGCCGACCCCAGCCCCGCTTCAGTCAAGCCTCAAGGGTCAAAGGCTTAGTTGGGTCGGGCTTGTAAGTCTCGATTCTAAATGAGCTTGAAAAAAACATATCTCAACCCTATCTCAATAACGATTAGGCTGGGTCAGCCCCACGAGTTAAGCCCATTTTAACTGCTCTAGATATAACCTATAATTTTTTTTGGTATTTGAAATGATATTTGGCATTTAAAAAAAAAAATACCAAAATATTGTATATCATACCGAAGTAATATAAATATATACAAATAGACTTTTTTGAGAACATGCATAACATACCGTGCCATATTCATTCCTATTGGTGGATGATCCACCTAACACCTCAACCCTCATATCTTTAAGTAACTTCCTTTTTTTTTTATAAAGCCCATTATGTAACTTTTTTCTTCTATAATTTTTTGTATGTTCTCTTTTTTTTTTTTTTTTTTTCTATTTATGTTTATGGCAATTGTTTATTATATTTTGAATATCATATTATTTTGATGATGTTATTGTATCTCTTATAGACTTTACATTACTTCTCTTTATTAATTGTCATGGTCGCTTCATTATTTTCTTCTTCTTTTTACTTTGGTTTGATGCACTTGAGCCTCAATAGCCTCTCTATTTATGTGTGATAAATAGAACAAAATGAGGAAAAAAAATCAAAATGAATAAAATAAAATTATTATTAAATAATAAGTAAAGATACAATGAGAAAAAAAATTAAAATAACGAAATGATCATATTAAATCAATTCTTTTTACACAAAATGAATTTTTGATCGTGTCTTAATGGTGAATTTGTATAGTTTGATATAATAAAATTTAAAAATAAATATTATATTTGGATTGATATGATAATACAAATAACAACCGTCCAAGGTGTTAAGGGTAAGATTTTGTCCAAGGTGTTAAGAGTAAGATTTTTATGTTTGTTGAACAGGAGAAATTGCAGCGAGAGACGGAGAAATTTTAAGTCAAATGGCCGAAGGGAACCCAACAGAATCAACTCTCTTAGCTTCCAAAATATGCAGTCAGATAAGCTCCGTCTTCTCCCCAAAAGCCCCAACTCCAACAGCTTTAGACGTGCTGGTGCAAGAAATAGCAGATGCAGCTAACCGTAACGGCCGTGTATTCGTATACGGCGTCGGCCGCGAAGGATTGATGCTGAAAGCCCTATCCATGAGGCTTTTCCATCTAGGTTTATCAGCACACTGCGTCTTCGACATGAACACTCCTCCAATTGGCCCTTCCGACCTCCTAATCGCCTCCGCCGGTCCGGGTGGTTTCTCCACCGTAGATGCAATCTCCGGAGTGGCCAGATCCAACGGCGCACGTGTGCTGTTGCTGACAGCTCAGCCCGATTCGGGATCTTCGGTGAAGTACGCGAGTGCCGTTGCTTATATTCCGGCTCAGACGATGGCGGATGATGATGTCGGCGAGGGAGAGAAGGAACGGCCGCTGCTCCCGATGGGGAGTTTATACGAAGGAGCGATGTTTGTGCTGTTTGAGATGGTGGTTTACAAATTGGGTGAAATTTTGAAGCAGAGTGGTGAAGCTGTGAGAGCACGCCATACCAATCTGGAGTAAGCACACGTTACACATTTTCCTACTCTACTTTGGTTGTTAATTAAACTGACTTGGGAAGCCTTGTAAATCTCCCTGTTTCATGCTTAATTATAATTAATCTGAATCCAATACCAGAGTTTAAAAAATCATCAAGGAGTTATGCTACTCCGCTTAATTGATTATATAATTTAGTAGAATAAGCAGTGATAGTTGGAACCAAAACCTTGACAAAGTGGAATGCCTGCCTAAATGTATTCTGTGGCGGGCATATCTAAAATTTGAAGTTTTACAGCCAAATCAAATTAATATAAACAAATTAACTAGACTTATAATTAATCATTCTTGAATATTTTGTTAATTTAATTCGCCTATGTGACAAAAGCTACTAAATTCATATGACTTTTGAGGTCGTTTGGAAGTTGGATAAGAAAGAAATTATCCATATTATTATGTATTAATTTTCATAAGATTTATAAATTATTTAATAGGTTATAGCAAATAGGTTATTCATATATAAAATCACTACAAAGTTTGGTTAATAATTAAAAATTTGAATAATTGATATATATATAAGTCATGATTTATGAGAGAATATATCAATTATTTTATATAAAATATAAGTGAAATAACTAATACATTATAATTAATTTCTATATAACAATAACATAAATTCACTCATAATTAATTTTTATATATAAAATACGTATATAACTCTAAGAACCTAACCAAATGACCCGTCAAAGAGTAGATCCACCCCGACTTGAAATTCCATTATGGCCCATTTAAAGTTCCTCGGTAGAAAATAGATGAGAAACTTGTAGAAATGACTATATTTTATGGATTATGATACATGAAAAAAATATAAAGATATTGGCAATTGATTTAGTATTTTATATTAATATATACTATGTATATGTTATTAAGGAAAGTATATAATTATTTTTTTTTAAAACAATAACGACAAATTACGTTAATTAGGTTATCCAATTTTGAATTGTCAATCTTCCCTTTATTGTATTAAATATTATTATACAATTTCAATTTTAGGACTAAATTTGCTTATATTTAATTGTTTTCCTTTTAGTCAAGCAAGTTGTATTTTATTTTTATTCGGAAAAATTGTCAATTTTTTTTTTATATCTAATGCATTAAATTCTCATGTTATATCCATTTATGTGTGATTTAATTGTTTTCATTTGGTTCAAGTAACAATATTGACTTTTTTTTTTGTGACATATATCAAGTTTCTTTGTATATTTAAATACAAAATGTATATGGATATAATTATCTGATAGTGAATTTCAAATACAAGTAAATACAAAAATTCTAACTTTTGAAAGGTATACCTATGTGGAATGTATTTAGTATTTATCATTCAATTCAAAAGCATATGAAAGTATATACTACATATTAGTATCTTTTAATATAAATACATAAGATATAAAATACAAAAATTGATGCAAATACATATGTCTAACTATTTAAAGGCTTTATAAATGTTAAAGTGTGTTTGATACTTACCTTTCAATTGAAAAATCACTTGAATACAAATATATAATAAGAAATAATACAATTGAATACATTGAAAAACCTTCCACGACAGATTGTTATAGTATGAAAAGATAACTTAATTGAAATCAATTTTGGGTAGAAAATGAAAGTATAATTGATTTGATTGGAAGGTAGTAAAGAGAGAAAAGGCAAGAGGAGAGAGAGAGATTGAATATGACTGTACATTTGTTTGATATATATGGTAAGTACATATATAATTAATTTTTTGCTATAAAATTGACGATATAACTATAAACAGTAATAATTTTAAATTATAGCTGAATATCCTAAATAATAATATATGTTTGGTTTGTATCGTACTTTTTCCAAAATAGAAGCGCTTGTCTCATTTCAATAAGAATCCCATGTTGCACCTTTTGTTTTTAAAGATTTTATGCGTAAATTTTTAATTAAATTAAATTTTATTTTTTTAAAAAAATATTACAACAAACAAAGTAAATGATTATTGAAGTAGGAAAAGTAAGATTAACCACTGTAACATTCTAATCTTGGTCCTTGTGTGAAGTTATTAGTATTTATTCGTTTCAATTTGTTTGTCTAATTCAAAAATATGTTTGTTAAATATTTTAAATTGTTAATTATTATTGAATTATAGTTTTTTTTCTATATAATTTTTAAGCGTGTAAATTGTATTATAAAAAAATTAAAATTCACACCAAACATTATTTAGTTTGACTTTTATACTCAAAATCAAATCAAATAAATTTAAAAACGAAGAGAGAATATCATCTAGTATTATTGTATTGGAAAACCAAATGACACCTGATATTTTGAAAGAAGCGGTATGACATCCAAATGCAAGTAAATATGTGTTTATCAGGGGTGTCAAATAGTTAGATTGGATTGGGTTAAAATTGATGATATTAAAATAGATTGAAACAGAAATCGAGTTGGGTCATGATTCATCCAAATTTACTTTTGAAATAAAATTTGGGCTGGGTCATGACCTACCAAATGTGACCAACTTAATCTTAATGATTTTAACATATTATTATTTATTTTTTGTAACTTCGAGTTGAATTTTAACTCAACAAAATAAAAATAAAAATAAAAAGTTACAAATAGATAGATAAATATTAAAAGATACAAAAATAGATAGTAATTCATATTTTCAACTTGAGAACATACATTATATCAATGTAAATAAAGAGTTTTACGGATTAAAATTGAAGACTAAATTGAGCTCAATTGAAGATACTTTTAAAATAATTTGAGGTTGAAACGGATTGAGGTTAAACTCAATTCGAATTACTTGAGCTCAGCCCATAAATTTTTAAACGAGTTACGTACATACTAATTATTTATATTTAGACTCATTTTAACACGTTAAATATACATAGTTAGAGAGAAAGAGAGTCATATAAAATTATATATCTAATATTGAAATGCAACCTAACATGATGATGTAAAAACGTTATACATTGTAACTTCACAAAACTTACAGCCATTCAGTCGCAGAGCCGCATACAAATTAGGGGTTCATTTGAATGTCGTTTAATAAAAAATTATACTATATATATATATATATAATAAAATAAATTATGTATATATAATAGATATCAAATCTTTATTCGATTAGTTTGTGTGTCTACTTCTTAAAATTTTAAGTCCCCTTAAATAAAAAAATTCTAGCTCCAATGCTATTGCCATTAATTCAGCAACATAACTGGAAATACTTTAGATGTACATGATTTCTTGATTTGAATTTTATTTATTAAAGAAAGACTAGACATAATTTAAGTTGATAAGAATATGATAGTTTGATAAAGAAAGTCAAGAAGGAGAAAACAAAAAGAAATGGCACGTGATGAGGACTTTGCACGTGATATGTTGAATAATTATCAGGCAACATGGTGTGATGGATCCTCTATCAGATACACATTTTAATTAGTCGTTAAATAGGGTGTATGTACTCTACTTACTAATCAAAAACAAAATTTACCGGTACAGAGATAAATGAAAGGATTATGTATAGCATATAAATATTTATGATATATGGTTTGGTGATATGTCATTTCACTTTAAATTATATATATAAGATTTTAAGATTTTACTGTGAATAAATCATCATATGTTTTGCAAATAAAAAAGAAAAAAAGGTTTAAAATATCTTTAAATCATGTAAAATGAATAAAAAAGTCTTTCGTTTATAAGTTGGTCTAAAAATATCTTTGCCGTCAATACTCTACTAAAAAAATGCTCTTATTTTTTTTAAGTTCAAACTATAAATAAAAGTCATGTTTATCCATTTCATATAATTTAATGACATTTTTGACTCTTTTCTCAATAAAAAGTAGAGTGATGACAATTGGTATGAGAGTAACCCTCTGCTTGAATGGTGGTTTGCCATGGTTTCAAAAGTATAGTACTGTATAATACTACAGTATTGCACAATGTTTGGACAGAATGTATGGGTTGCTATTGTTTAATGATAATTTGTTGTTTGATTTTACTGTATGGTAGTATATCGTAACTGATAAATTTATAAAACGTTCTTAATTATTATAAATAATAAATTTAGTAATAATTTTTTTAAAAAAATAAATACATAAAACAAGTAGGGAAACATACAAACTAATATATCTTCAATCCATACAAACAACATACGAAAATAAAAAAGTAAGAACTTTGAAAAAATAAGCCTCAAAAGATAGACTAAAACATCGTAGAAAAGACGGGAGGTGGAAGAGAAGTTTAAAAAGTTTATACGGAGGAAAATAAGTAATTCAAAAATATTGTACATATTACATAAAAGTTTAATAATGAATAAAAGATAAACTAAAATTTTTTAAATTTAAATAAGACTATAATTGAAAAAAATAAGAGTGGGATACCATCAAATTGGTAGTTTCAAAAAATGAGAGATTTTCATAGTAATAAAATCATGAAATCAAATCATATCATATCACATAATTAATAAAATAATCAAAACAAACGTAATTCTCTTACTAATCATACCCTATCATACTACGAAAAACCACCTTCCGAAACAAATTCTCACTCTGATGTGGCTGTTTCACTTTTCCAAAAATGATATGACCCTAAAAATATCTACAAGAGAGTCTTAATTTAGGCAGTAGCTAGGGCGCAGTCCTATACTACAATAATGCGCACTCACGTCATAATTATGGGTCAACAAGATTGATGTCTACCAAAAGATTCCTCCTTACATTTAATAATCACCGCATTATTGCGTTTGGAAAAAATATCTCCAATCACATAATAATGAATTAGAAGCATGTTAAACGGAGTTTCTATCTAACTCAATTACAAAATCTAATTCAAGAGATAGAATTGTATAAAGGGTGTAGTTTATCAAAATCTCAGAGTTAATTATTTAAATACACATTGATTTATAATATTATGAGTGTTATTAGATTATGGACTTTGAATATATATATATCGGTGTATTCAAATATATAAAGTTAAAAATTAAATATAACTTGTTCTAAATGCATTCTAGTAAATTTATATGTATCAGATAAATAGACAAATCTTTCTCGTCTCTTTTCTATCTTGTTCGCCGCTATCCTATCTTGCTCGCATATATGATATATATCGCAAATACATATACCTCTAGTGTCAGATAGATACATGCAATGTGATTTGCATGTATCTGGAACACACAAATTAATCTCACTTGCCTCCCTCCCTATTTCAGTGTATCTGATAACAAAAATATGTATTTAGGTGTATTTGACTTAAAATCTAGTAGTAATATAAAACTATGAGTTAGTGAAACAATATATAATTATTTTAAACCATAAGAATAATTAGTAAATGTATAGAAATATTTGTATAATTATGTATTTAAAAATTTTAAAAATAAATAATTTTTAATAATTTAATATTAGATCTTAATGCTGTTCATATTCATTCGCCTTAATATTAATAAAATAAATTGTGCTATAAATATCATCCGGCACAAAATAATCCATGGGGTCTTAATCAAGCTTTGGAGCGGGCATTTGGTTCTTCGATTTGATTTGAGCAAATTTTGATTTGGTTCTTCAGTTTTTGATTTTGAAAAAGTGTGAAGCATATATCGAATCGAAATATTTTTGTTCGGTTCGATTTTTTCAAGTTCAATTTAGTTTTATTCGGTGTTTTTAAAATGATTTTTCGGTGCAAACTAATGAAAAATAAAATGATTAAAAAATCAAACTATAAGACACTTACAAACTTAAAATCATGTTAAGTAATGATGTGCTTCCATGATGGAACACTTATTGTGCTTAAAAACTATATCTATTTTGTCAAGAACATGCCTCCAACTATTGCTTAAGGAAAATAAGCACGAACACATATTTTAGATGACATGAATCTGCAAAAAATATGTTTGAATTTCTCTTGAAAAATAATATTTCAAGTTAACTATATGAATAAATTTGTTGCTTACTTTGACTTGTTTCATGAATGAATTAATTGCTAATTGATTTTTATATATATAAAATTTTCTTAAAAATAAAAGTTCGGTTCTTCGTTGCACCAAAGCTTCGAGACCCCTACACAGAACATCGAATCAAAAAATCAAACTTTCAAAAAAAGCTCGACACTGAACCAAAGAACCCAATTAGTTTGATTCGTTTCGATTTTTCGATATTTATGTTCACCCCTAGTCAAACCAGTTTGGAAAGAGTTGCTTTAGGAAACTACTAAGAAGTTAAATTAGTATTTCCTCTATCTCAATTATTGCATTACTTTTTAGATTTAGAATTTAAATAAGTTTATTTTTTATATATTAAATTATCAATTATTATGACTTATAGTATTTTTTATAAAATTTATAAATATTAATTAAAACGTCGATATAAATTATAGTGAAATACATACATACATACATACATATATATATATATATATTTGTTTTGAAAGCATACCTCCTATTAAATTGTGTTCCCAAATTTATAAATTAGACTCTAATATTATAAATATCGAATAAATAAGTACTAGAAATTTTTTACTCGCTTTTTAATCTCAATTTAATATTATTATCTATTTCATCGCAATAATTTCTCATCATTGAGCAAAGATAAAAATAAAAATAAAAATAAATAATTATTACATTTTAAGTTTTTAATATTAATTATTTTGGACAAACCATTTTAATAAATACGTCAATTAAAATGAACCTAAAAAAGAAAAGGAAGTAATAAGATTAATGAATTAAAGATAAAATATCAACACCTTCCATTCACAACATACATTTTTTTCCAAAAAAAAAAAAGATGAAGTAGAAAAATAAAGTGAAGGAACAAATTAAAATAGTTGCTCATTTTGCAGCTGTGCTCGAGATATTTTATAACCCAAGCTATTTAATTTATTTCAAGTGACAGGAACATTAGGGTGACCATCAACATCCTTATCTCCTCTTCCATGCTTATTTTGTGGGACCACCTGTAACCATATATTATACATATCTAAAATTAACATCTATTTAACGACTTATCCTAATAGCAGGGCGGAGCTATATTCACCCAAGAGCGATCAGATGAATACCCTTCGTAAAAATATATAGATTAAATATATATGTTTTGATATATATCAATTGTTTGAGTACTCTTGATATAAAAATCACTCATTCATGTTCTAAAAATATGAACATCCTTGACGAAAATGCTGACTCCGCTACTATCTAATAGTACATCTATGTATAGTGGAATTTGGTAATATTCATGATGGATATATCTGCTGTCATATGGAACTTAGATAACATAAAGACACTCAATAGGACATGTTTCTTGAATGTCTTTAAATATGTGGGGAAGGTTGACATTAGTAATGTATGATATGAAAAATAAAAAAACCAACCTGATCTTGTGAGGAAATAATGCTGGATGACATTCTTCTACTTTTTTTCTCAACATCTTTTCTGCTTCCGCTGCTCATGTTGATATCTTAGTATACACATTTATTTTTTTGCAACATTTATACAGAAAAATAAATTAGTTCAAAGGGAATACGTTGTACATATATGTCAGCTACATGTGACACACGTACCCAAAGATAACATACTATATATAGGTATGTAAGATTTAAACATACAATAGGGGCCATATATGAATTTAGGGTTATTACATTATTTTTGGCTTGAATTACACACACACATATAGCCTATACAGATACTCCCTCTGTTCCATTTTATATGGTATTATTTGACTTGACATGATAATTTTTTATAAAAATAATTTTTGAAATTTCTGGTCCAAAACAATCTTGAATATTTGTTTAGTTGTAAATCATTTCGTTAAGGGTTATTAGAGAATTTTAAAGTTAAATTATTTCTAGTTAAAAAAGAAAGGATGCTGAAAAAATAGGACAAATGAAATGTGTATGTGAATAAAAAACTATTGTTGCCGGATGACAACCAAGAAAAAATATCTTATTAAGTTAAAGAATACTTCTTCCATTCTAATTTGTTGGTCTGATTTGACTTGATACAAACTTTAAACAAATAATTCAATTTTTTTTTTTGGATTTTAAAATAGGCTATAACGAGAAGTAGGGGGAAAAAATCAAAACGAAGAAAATTCTATTAATTTTTTTCCGATTTCTCTTGATAATTTTAGATCGCACAAAAGTATCTATTTTTTTTTTTTTATGAAGGATGCAAGAACCCCAGCTAATCTATTAGTTTAATTTGCACTTTTGGATCTTCTAACACGAACACAAATCATGTGTATTAAATTAGACCCATTTCTAGATCTAGGCATGAATTTCGTAGAATTCAATGTTTTAAAGTCCAACTCTACACACACACACACATCCGTTCCCCTGCAGATAGCAGAATATGTACAATAAGCTCTCATTTGCTCATTATTTTTCACATGCATTAGTTTACAAATGTCGGGACAAGGCTTCTCCTTATTTCCTTTGAAATTTTGATAGCTTTATTGGCTAAAATTTAATTGATCATTTTTCTTTTATAAGTCATTTAAATCTTAGCCATTTAATCTAACTTATGCCACGTGTCACCCATGGGAAACGGAGAGGAGTGTCCTCTACAAATATTTTCATCATTAAGTGAGAGTACCTGAAGTAGAAAATCTGCGTCGTCTTTCTTTGGGGGTATCAAGTGTGGAATCTGTACTATCAGGCAAATGGCGGTCAAGCGGAAGAATTGAGCGGGCAGCCTGATTATTCTCCAATAAGGATCGAACAAAGGAAGCCTCAATAGAGTTGAGGAAATCAACGTGCCTTTCATTAGTCCAATACAAATGCCTACTTCTCGACTCATATTTTTCATCAACATTCTTCTCGTTCACATCCATCTATGTTGTTGGTCGGGAAAGTTGATTCCGGCCGGTAGACCAGGTGGTTGGTCTGTTTTTCGCTTTTCTGCTCTCTATAATTTTCAGGATAATTAGGGCTTTTTATATGATTATCTTTACAATGGTACTGAGGTGTGGGGTATATATATCATTGTCAAACATTTCACCCACTATTACTGGCATGATTTATTTGGTGAGCAGGAATTAATAATGTAGAGATATTATCATGTGTATATATATTAATAATCTAGTCTTAGTCTAGAGAGTATAATACAAATATTGTTAGTAGTACATTTATTGTGACGTGGGACTATTTGTTTAATTTTAGTTTCTTAATTTATGCCATCTGTTTTGACCAACAAGTTTAAGAAAAAAAACATTTCTCAAAGTTTTAGTAGCAATTTAAGTCAAATAATTTATACATACAAAAATGTATCATTTATTTTTAAAATAGATTAAAAAAGAATAATGTGTAACGTCAATTGAGATAAATTCTTATATATTTCACATTTTATATACCTCTCATAGAATAATTTATACATATCAAAAAAGTGTTTATTAGTTGTCTGAATAAGACACTAGATCGAATATATCATTCCCTTCATTTAAAAAAAATCCTATTTAATTTGGCACGAATTTAAAAAATCGACGATAATGAAAAGCAAATCATTTCTTTTAAATGGATGAAATACTAAAAAAAGTTGAAGTTATAAAAGTATATTTTTACTTTTGGGTGTTTAAAAAAAATGCAAGGAGAAAGTGGACGAGGAATATGAGACGGAGAAATTATCTAAAAAGAAAATGTAAAACTAGACATTGCATAAAATTATGCTGTGGTTTATGTGAAAAATAAGGAAAAGAGAAATATTAAAATTAAATTTTATGTGGAGATTATTTTCTCCATTACCAAACCAACCATCATATCAAGAGAGTAGGCCAAACATTTACTCTTCCTTCAAGTACAAAACAAATTGTCTTTTCTTTCTTAGCTTCTTCTTTTTGGAAAAGTGTGTGAATATTGCATTGATGAGATATAGAATAGACAGAGGGTGCCTAAATATTTGTAGCAAAACTGGAACATTGCACCAGGAAACTTAGTTACATGTTGCATTCCGTCCCTCGTAGGTGGTCAGTATTTGTATTTGAGTTGGATTAATTTGAATTTATATCGTATAAAGCCCCATTTAAAGAAAATGCTCTTTATCAAAATTATTCCATACTCAAACTTCGAACTCAAGATTCTCTGATTAAATAAAATAGCCCCATCTGCTGCATTGTAGACATGAATATCTTCTTTTCTCTACTAAATTAATTACTATCTGTTGCTTGCTCAAGTCAAAATATATATGAGAAGTTTCATGATATTTTTTTCTCCTTTTGATACGACAACTTTATTTTTCAACAATACTATGTGCGTCTCAAAATAAATGAATTTATGACATTTTTTCTATGGTTCAAAATGTATAAATAATTTAAAATCCAAAGGTATAATATTAATTATTTTTTCAAAAACTTCCTTCTCTGTGATGAATTTTGTTTTCCAATATCTCTAGTTTTAAGATCAATTTGGAAAGAAGCAAAAGGGTATAAATTACTCTATGATTAAATGTCATTAACTAATTTTCTTAAGGGTTTGCCCATCTCAAAAAATAATTTGTTTTGAACTCGAGAGAGTACTTCATTTGGTATGTGTACACATTTATTCTTTGAACATAAATTATATATACTAAACGTGTAGGTATTTTTTACATAACCAACATATTTTAATATGTGATAGTAAGTTGATTATTAATTTTACCAAAATTTTAAATTAATATTTATCAACATATATATTACTAACATGTTTAGAATTACCTAATAAATTGTTAAATTTTCAATCAAGGAAGCATTGGGAAAAACAATCTATACATTTCTCAACAAAAATATCTACAAACTCACTTTTTTTTTTTTACCTTTTCTTTATTATTAAACCAAGTACATTAGAATTTTTTCTCTTTTTTTTTTTGGACATTTTTCTTGACACCAAGTCAAACTTATAAAATAAGGTTAAAGTTAATTTTTTGTTCCAAAAATTAGGATACAGTTTTTTTTAATATATTCTGTTCCAACATATAATTCGTAGCTCACACATGAGAGAACTATCATATTAAACAAGTTCTATGTGACGAACTCATCAAAAAGTATGTCCAAGTAATTTTAAAGTTGAGGTCCGTCATTTGGGAAGATCCCCAACGAACTTGAACATCGTTTGTGGGTTAGCTAAATTAGAACAAAGTTACTATAAAATAATCTCAATTTACAAGTATTTTAGAAACCATGAAGAGCACAAAGGACATTATATTCTATGTAGTGGTGCGAGTGCAAAAAAACAACTCAAAGGATTCAAAATATCTTCTTCTTTTTTTCTCATTCGGTATCTGATACCTACACTGAAATCCAACTGTATTTAAATTGCATATTAATATTATTGCAAATCCATTTTGGGCCCATGCTCCCAACATAATTTTTTTTTTATAATCTAAAACTTGAAATTCGAAACCTCAAATAACAAGGATCTGAACTATTCCACCATAATCCATATTTACGGAATTCAAAATATCAGTGGAATAAGACATGGTAGATATTTTTTGCTATAAGAGGGGTATATCATCAAAGAATCCCTAACCAAATCGAATGAATAATACTTTAAGAGTCAAAAGTGCATAAAAGAAAAAATCTACACCTTTTATTATGTTGGCGATGACGATAGATCAACAGAAGGTGGGGGATATTATATCATCCAGTCCTACTTCTTTGATTTTTTTGTTTGTCATTATCGATAATGTGATTTCTCTTCACATGAAAGAAATACGCTCAATTTAAAATTTAAGTCATCGCCAACCTCTTAAAATTGTGTGCATATTTTACTTAGATATCTCAATTAGAACTATTACTTATTGAACACTTTTAACTATTCAAAACTTGTTCTTATTAGACATTTTTTTGATAATCATAAAAAAATAAAATAAAGTGTGTGTGATACAGTTGCGGTGATGTGACAAAAATGATGAATTAAAACTTGACATGTGGATTGAGCCCCAAAAATATTAGAACAAAAATTATATTTACAAAAATAAAAATTATTTTGAATAAATTTTTAATCCACCACTCCACACAACCCTACCTAACGCCTTTCTTCTTCATCACTTCCCAGCAACATTTTCTTTCTCAAATCTCACTGTTTGTTTCCATCGATC
This sequence comes from Solanum medicagineum, assembly GCA_026153255.1. Lineage (NCBI taxonomy): Eukaryota > Viridiplantae > Streptophyta > Magnoliopsida > Solanales > Solanaceae > Solanum > Solanum medicagineum. The sequence continues at coordinate 3,585,590 of JAPFFP010000070.1, forward strand.
TTGGATGGAGCCAAAGATTCACTATTTTTTGGCTTTGGGGTATGATGGAATAAAGCAAAATGACT
>JAPFFP010000070.1:3588357-3601726 GCA_026153255.1 Solanum medicagineum
TTACCTTTTATGATGGAACAAATCATTAATTTCTTTCTTTGTTTGTCCACTTCTTATTCAGCGACAATGACTACTTTGAGATTAACAAAAGAAATATTCTCATCCACAACAACTTCATCACTTTTATATCGTTTGTAATCAACTTCGAATTCTCAAATTCCAGAATGTCGCAACAAGGTTGATACATTTATATTGTATATTCTGTGATTTATTGGTAGTCGGATTTAGCAGCACGTTGTATTGCGCGTATTTTTTCAAATTTGAAATTGTGATTCTGTTACATATACATAGGTAATAAACTGACTATCGGAACATTATAGCCTGATTTTTGGAGATTGAATTTAACTTGTTCGTAAATATTCTTTTTTTAAGTGTATCAAATTTTAATGACTTCTGTGATTTCGCTATGTATCATTAAGTAAACCTAAATTGGTATACGTTAAAACTAATTCTAAACAGTATGAGATTTATATAATTTATACTAGTAGTAATGCATCAAATTATATGTCTGTTTGAAAATTAGGCACCAAAGGACATAAAGTGGATCCAAAACAAGACCAGTCAAGATCCAAAAGACAATGCCTAAATGACTTACCTTGTCGACCCGAACGGAACATCTCTGTTCCTTTGAGATCTTCATCAGATTACATTCAACATCCTTTTTGGCAACTCTCAAGAATGCCTAATTCATCTTCTTTGCTGCTACTTTTATCCGGAAATCTCTTTCTTCAAGCTGCACTAGCTCTCTCCCTCACTCTTTTGCTTCATTTCATCAAGATCCCTGCACTTCTGCTCTCCGGCCTCTTCACTTATGTCCACCCAGATGATGTTACTCCCCATAATGCATCTTCAAATGGGGTTCGAGCAGCTATTCGCAGGCCAGGTTCTAATGATTCTGAGCTTAAACCCAGAAAGAAATCCAAGGAAAGATTTGAATTTGATGAAAATAAAGCTCAGATCTTTAGGCTAAAGCTCAGTGATGGTCATCTCCAGACGAGAGTTTATTTCCAGGACTTTCGTAGTTCGTTCAATTCCATCCTTGTTTCTCTTTCTTGTTTGTTGCTTAGTCGATTCTTAGCGAAATCTGAGGATTCTGGGGTGTTAAAGGATGGTTCTTTCATTCCCATTTTGTTTGGAGTTTTGGGTGTTGGTAGGATTTTCGTTTTGTTTGTTAGGGTTTCATTTGAAAGATCTGCATCTAAGCTGTCGGAGAAGCATTTGAGTGTTTTTTTGGGTTTTCTTGGGTTTATTGTGTCGCTTGCTGTTGTACATGGGGCAGTTCCTAAATGGAGTTTTGATGTTCATTTAGAACCAATCCATGGGTTTGAGAAGTTGTTTATTGCAATTTTCATGGGCTGCATTTCATGTTTCTTGTATATGCCAGCTGTGAGGATTGCTCATGCCTTTTGGCTTGGAACTGATCAGCTTCGCTGTAATTTGTCTATTATATCTTGCGGATGGTTTGCCCGATTGATTCTTCATGCTAACTATTTGATCATGGTTTTGGCCTCAATACTTTGGTTGAAACCATTTGCTGACCTCCTACTTCTTGATCAAACTAAGGGAAATGCAAGAATTGAACATGTTACGAAGTTAGTTGGAAATGTAGGTATGCAGAAGGCAGAATTCAGTAGCTTTAGGCTCCGGTGTTTGTTGGTTTCGGGCCTATTGCAGATTGTATCTTTGCGATCAAACGTGCAGATGTACTTGAATGAAGCAGTATTGTGTTGGTACCAGAGACTACACGCTAGCAAAGTTCCTGACTTAGCTTATAGCAGGGCCAAGGTGTTCCTGCACAATCACTTTGTATGCCTTGTGGTTCTGCAATTCTTTTTGCCTGCATCAATGGTACTTCTCTTCCTTGGCTTGTCTCAAGTCGGTAACAATATTCTTACAAATTACGAAGGATTATGTTGCTTATTGCCTTGTTCTCTGCTAGATAGAGAGGTGGCTTTGTTTATGGCCTGGTGGGTTGTCTTTGTTTGGACAATATATACTTCAGTCACTCTTGCTCTATTTAGACATGGAATCCTGTATGTCTCTTGATCTATTATTTACTCGACTCACATTAAGCAGCGGAGGTTTCTCATTTTATGAGCTTTCCACATGTGTGTCACAATGTAACAATACAACCCTTCAACTGTTCTTTTTTCCCTCTCAAAATATATCCTTCCACTAAGAGTTTCAATTTGTGATAGAATTCTGAAATTTTTATAGAATATTATTTGATTTTCTCCTCTCTTGTTTTGTCTTGTGGTTTCTGAAAAGAGTGCATTATGCAAATATGCACAACAATTAGCACGGCACTGCAGCCTGGGTAATTTGGCCGTAAATTATACCTTTCCAGTCAATGTTGCATTGTGAATTCAAAATAGATTTAACTGGAGCAGGAAAAGAATTAATTGATTCTGGCTTTGCCTTGTGGGATAGTGACTGTATGTTTCGAAGGAACTAATTATTGAATATTGAACACTTGAGTTGCTTTGTTAAACTTCAGATGAAGTTGCTGCTATCGCTGAAGTAATCTTTTTACTTACGTGCATATGACTCCAGCAAATGCAAAGATGCACAGTGGTACCGAGTTCAAAACTAGTGCAAATTTAAATAGCTCATTACTACATTTGGATGTGTTTTTAAATATGTTGTGTGCATTGTGCAACATTATAGAAGACAAGGATAAATACCACCTTAATGTTTCTTTACTCATCAAGAAACAAATATTGCTTCTTGATTTAAAAACAACAGATATGTAGTGATTACCGGCACTAAAAGAGCATCAAGTTCAGCATACTCACCTTGTGCTCGTGGCTTTATGTGAAACTGTGACCAAACTATCAAAAAAAATAGCTATGTCTCAGTCAAAATTTAGAGTCGGCTATATAAATCCTCACTGTTTCAGCTCCACTCATGTCATCAAAACTGTGAACGCACTATATTTCTTGAATTACAGAAACTGTTGGTGTGCTGTTCATAGTTTGCTTGTTTTGCTGTCTATACCTGCAGAACCTCGTGTTAGAGTAGATATTGATCCTCCTTCACTTGCTGCGAGATCAAGCCTTGGCCTGACACATTAAAATCATGCTGAAGAATAGAATTCGGATTCATTTAGCTCAGCCTAACATGTTTGGGATAAAGGCATAGTTGTAATCTCTGAAACGTTCAACGAGACGAGTAAAACTTGCCTTTGTGGTTAGAATCTGTTCATTCAGTTGCTAGTTTGGTATTAGTATCAGTTGGTAATTAGGAGTTATTCACATTCATGAAAATATGGAGGCACCATTTTCTTTTCTGAAATAAACTCAGAGAAAATTTTTGGAGCGGAGGGAGATAGAATGTTTCTTTGGAAGCACTTGCCTGCAAAGAAACATGACATTGTCCCTCCTTTTGTGTAAATGTGGAAAATTAGTTCTTTATCTTACTGTAAACTCACAATGGATAATCTCTAGTGGTCTGAGTATGATTATATGTTGGCTTTTTGGTATTCATGTATGTTCTGTGCAACATTGTTGCAGACAAGTGATAAGTTGTCATATTAGTGTTTCTTTATTCATTAGAATTTCATAATTGTATTAAAAAAAATTCTTAGGTGTTGCTTTAACGCTAAGGGTTGTTTGGTGTGAGGTATAAGTTATAATAATTGCAGGATAAAATGTAGCATTATTTTATCTCATGTTTGATTGGAGGAATAAGGTAATCCTTGGACTATTTATCCCACTATTTTTGTCTTAGTGATGGGATAGTGGGATAATTTATCCCAGGCTAACTTATCTCGGAATCAGTTATCTTGGAATAACATGTTGCCAACTAAACTGACCCTTAACTATATTACTTGCACTTACAAGATGTTATTTCGATGCAGCGTAAGAACAAGGAGAAGAATTGGAAAGTCTCGTATCTGTTATCCATCAAATTCTAAAGGCTGCCTCAGTTTATGACAAATCGTTATGATCCAACTCACCATATCGTGTGGGCACCAAGAGAACCTTTAATTCTCAACCAACTAAATCAAGCAAAAGATAATACTGAAAAGATCATGTAATTATCAAGTAAAGTTAAAAATCAAATTAAATTTTTGAAAATAGATAAAAACCCCAGGGATTTTTGGGGCTCTAGTTTAAATAGGTACAAGAGCTAAGATAATGACACAACTCCCATTATAAGAAAAGAAGAATGGAGTCCGTCAGAGATCATCTTCATCATCACCTAAGAAACATCATCAATCTTGTAACCAGACCATATTAAATGGTATATCAAGAGTAGTGTCAAAACAAACAACAGGTACTAGTAGACATCATTAGTCAACCAAATCCAACTATACACCACAAAGTAAATATTCAAAAAAAGCATGCAATAAAAAAATGCATTATCCAAATCTTTTATCTACGTATTCTTACTATCTCAATTACCTCAAATGTAGCTAGTACGCTTGATTCTAGCCTCCTACCCTAGTCTGCAGTCAATTCTTACTATTGATCATAACTTAACCTCTCTATCACATAAGGGAGTCTCCGAATACACACTACCACTAACTTTGTCTAACTAGTCTTTCACTTTTCCTCAAGCTCCGACCAACACTTGGCCGCGGACTATGTCGTAACTCATTTGCAGGATGGCAAAAACTTTGGACGGTTTGGGACTTTTTGTATTACATCAGCACTGTCTCGCCATGACAGATGTTGGCCTGCCACAACGGCTTGCAAGAAAGATAGAAATTTGAAATTCTTTCCCAGTCCCTTTTTAACACACACAACAATAGATCACAATGTAATCTGGCTTTAAGTCACCAAACGTCAACTTAATAACATCTAAACTACTCTCCACTTGATCACACACAACCTCATACTTGATTGTATGAAATATAATAGACAGTCACTACGTAGTAAGACAGATGATACACAATAATATCACAAATATAAAAACACAAATAACACCACCATAATATAAAATTTAGTAAAATATTGACTTCCAATTCTTTCGTATCAATTATATATTACACGGGATGAGCATGATTGATTATAATTATGTCAATACCTTCGTCATTGTATAGGTAATAAAATTCATTATAGATAATAGTTAACAATGATTTTCTCATGAAATTCACATCCAACTGTTAGTGTGTTATCATGATACCTGATCCAAAAGTTAGCATATCGAAATGTGACACCCGATCGAATATGTATTAGAATGTGACATTTGATTCAATATATACTAAAGTGGTACTCAATCTTACAACCACAATTACGCTAACAATCATAATAAATGGAACTTCCTTATATCTTAACTTCTAAACTTACCAACCTAGAATTTGAATCGAAACCTCGTCATATGTCAAACTCTTTTTAATACTGACATTCTCTAAAGGCACAATTGAACTAGGATCACTAACACATATCCTCAATAAAGACAAATGAAACACCGAATGCATTGATATGTTGGAATTCAAACCCACAAGTTCTACCCTCCAATCTACTCCAAAACTCTATATTTTGAAATGGTTAGATCAATTTCCAATCCTAAGGACATAATCTATCAACGATATCTCACATCAAGAGATTTCAACCTATTTAATCCTCATTACATCAGAAAATTCCACCTAGTTTAACTTTTTACCCCTAACATGGTCAATAATGTTATTCTGAAGATTAAAGAATCAAACAAGTGTTAGATTGATGGAAGGACATACCTTGAAGAAGAAAATCGATGGAAAATGGAAGAAATTTCCCCTCTCTTGTCCTAGTCTGGCCTTTGATGAGTTTTGGGATTGAAATAACTTTTTAGGTTTGAAAAGTGCATTTAACTCCATGTATCCCGCCATGACGACCTCAACTCGGACAATTTTTAGTAAAATGGTTATAACTTTTTATTTTAAACTCTAAATGATGCAAACTTGGTGATGTTGGAAAGCAGACTCATAAATCTCTAAATCGATGGGTCATGGGCCACCTAATTCATTATAGGTTGAGAGTTATGATCATTTAAAATTACCTTAGTTTAAATTTAATTAAATTTAAGTCTGAAACTAAATTTGTAAAGCCTTAATTGACAACTAATATACTCGTATACCAAGGAATTGATCATAAATCTATAACGAATGAGATTTGTATACCTTTTTAATGTAGATATTCAGTAATGGTGGAATAGATCATTTCACAAATGAATTTTTTTAATGTTCAATATTTGGGTTAAAGACAATGTAGCAGAAAAGCTTCAGGTTCAACTTGCTCATTCCACTGACTTTGTATGAAGCTGTGATCAAACATTTTAACTTTAGAGACTTCTGCTGCAGTCCATATGTTATTTTTGTCAAACACCCACAAACTCATGTTACATATTCCATTGTGACCACACTTCTTGAACTTTAGATGATTTCTTCTGCTGTCCATATATTTTGTGTATTTACAGTTCATGTGGTTTGTTGGTTAGTGTTGGTTTTTAAAGATGTGAATGGAAATAAAAGGTTGTGACTTTTCTCGTGACTTATTTAAAGAGTCGTAATTTTTTTCAAAGGGATGTGACTCTTCTGAAAAAATTGTGGCTTTTCTAAAAGGTCATAATATTTCCGAAGAGTGGTGAACTTTCTAAAAGACTATGTATTTTAAATAGTTGTCACATTTTTAATAAGGCACAATAATAACCCTTTGTTGGCTACAAATAGAGAGATTTCCTCTCATTTTTGAGCATTGAATTTCCTCCCTCTGCATGCATTTTCTTACAAATAAAAGTAGGGTCTTTATGTGATTTCGTTGCTGTATTTTTCAATTCGCTGAAAGTATTGAAGTTTGAGGTACTGTTACTTCTTTAATAAGTATGTTTGTTTTATCCTATTCGTTAAGAACACACAACAAATTATGTGGACTCGGATATTCTTTTCCCTTACATATTCTGTTTTCATTTTTAGTTTAATTATTATCACTTACTAAAAGATTTGTGTTTATTACTTTCACAAAAGTTTTATTCTAAGTGATTTTCTAATACTGAAATTGAACGGCTGGCTATGCAAGAACTTAATGTTATAAAGCATATATCCATCCTGCTTCGGTTGCTAATTAGATCAAGAATTGTCTTGAATATTTAATTTTCACCAGAGACGCGCAATAATTTCAAGTGAGACACTGTGGATTTCTCATACTATCTATATCTTTTTTATTTGGATTATCAGACTTTTTTGATGCAGTTACTATTTCGATTTTCAGAATACTTTAATTTGTCATGTATTTTATGGTATTTTGCCATGATCCATTCACTTAAATTGCTTATTTTCTCATTTTCTTTGTATGTTTTTTCTTGAGCCAAGGATCTATCAGGAACAAGCTCATTGTCTCTTAAAGTAGGACGTACGGTTAACTTTTTCAACTCCCACTAGTAAAATTAGACTAAGTATACTATTATCAATGTTGCACACACAATAACTATGATTACTACAATCTACCCTTCTCAAATGTCATTTGTCAAATTATATATAAATTGCAAATCCAAATTGGATAAGGTTAGAGAAATTTGGATACTTTGTGTAATCCAGAGCTGTAGATGGATGGCTGTGAATTTTTACAACATAAAACTGTGGCTAGGAAATATTTTCTTGTTTCTAGGTGGTGTCCCTTTCTATGTTTGGATGTCTCATCCTATTATCTCTCAACATAATAAAAGAAAAAAGTTTCTCTCCTAATTATTCGGCAGGAACAGATTCATTTATTCGTTTGGATATGTATTTTTTCACATAAATATAAACCTCACAAATAGTGAAAATATTTTTGTTAAAAAATAATTTTTATATGATCAAATCATAATTTATCAAAAAGATGTTGAAATATATTAAAAAAATGTTAAATTGATAAATCATATATCTTCATGTTTCTTTTATTAATAAATTTTTGTAATTATGAAATTTTAAATATACACATAATTTTATAAAGATATACATATAATAATGGTAATTAGTTATTCTTTAATATAATCATTTTATAAAGTATGGATAATTTTTTCATCCCAACAGAAGTCTTTCATATAATATATGTAAATTATCAATGTATATATATCAAGTTTTACCTTTCAAAAAAAAATTAAAATCATAAGTTAGAAATTTGAAATCCAAAATCCTTTTCCTTGGAGAATTATTATTTGAAATTATAATACTAAATTGCATATCCAAACATCTATTTAAAATCTTATCGTATATGTGGAGAGCATTCACTACAATACCCATTTAGGTGTGTTTTGTTTATTTTGTTTTCATATTTTAACAATTAAATACTCAAATTTAAAATATAAATTTTATTTATATTTTTTAAAAAATAATTTTTAATTTATCAAAATAATAATAAATTAAAAAACCATTTAATAACTTTTAAAAATATATCTATAGATAATTAAAATGCATATTTTGATGATAGGTGTCCTGGTACAGATGCAAAAGCAGAAGAAACAGAAGTGCATCTAAATAAAGGGAATCACTTAAATAGAGGCAGGCAAAGGCGACCAAAATAGAGCAATACTCCCTACATTTGCCGTTATTAATTTGGCACGAAGATTAAAAAATAATAAATAATAAAATAATTTTATCAAATTATTCTTTAAATATAATTGATTATGCCAAATCTGAAGAGTCTCGCCAAAAGTACTCCAATTCCCACTATTTCGTCCTATTTTGCGTACCAAAAATAGCACTTAGCAGGCAAACCAACCTTCTACCACTCATGTGACCTGCCACATGTTACTTCACCCCAAAGAAAATTTTCACGTTTAGGGCAATCGTCCAAGTTTTAAATATAAGAAATTCGCCTATCTTAATGTGAAATTTTTATTATTTTTTAATATTTAGGATATATATAAAGAATAGATGCTTGATTAAAATAACAGTTTGGTAGTCATTGTTCGAAAGATTTTTATATATATACAGTTGACTTTTATATCTATTTAAGTTTACCATATTATACATTGTATGGCTTTTTAAGTCATGAGTACTCTCTTAAATAAGTCTATCCTTCTACTTTTTTTGCACTAAATCTTTTAAATTAAAAGATTTAACTTACTTTTATGTATAAAGAGACCTGGGCCTCTAAAGAGTACATGAGTCGATATTTTATATCCACTTTAAAATAATTTAAGATCAAATAATGAACCACAGTCCTCATCGGATCAACATAAACTCACATCTTTACTCCTATTGACGCTATTTCGACTAAACTAACCCATTTTTTAAGCTAATTCATCAAAATAATATGTTTTTAAATTTTTTTACAAAATTAGTATAAATGTATTTGTGAGTAACATTTTAGGCTTACAGGCAAATGACAGTGTTAACATGAATAAATGTTATTGTGAGTAACGTTTTACATTGTTTATTCAGAATCCAATGATGACGGGCCCTGCAAATGTAGAAATCTATATCGAACACACTACTAAAAATGCAGCTAAAGCTATAAAACAAATTGTAGCTAAATATGAAAATTTTCATAGCTAAACACTTCAGCTATAAAAATATTTTTCGTAGCATTCGTAGCAAGATGTAGCGTGGCTTAAAGTTAGCTACAAACTTTACGTGGTTCGTGGCTAAAGACTAATATTTATAGCTATAAAAAAAATCATATTGTAGCTATGATAGTAAAAAAAAAAAAATTGCTACGAAATACATATTATAAAAAATAATTTTACTCTTTTACCACAACAAAGAAAATCTATAGCAATTTTTATATTATAGACACAATGTACTTTATTGTGGCACATGACTTGATTTGTTTGCTATAGTAATTTAAAATTTCTGGCTATTTTATATTTTCAATCTTGTGGCAACAATTTTTGTATTTAGCTACAATATCTATAGATTTTATATTTTCAATCTTGTGGCAACAACTTTTGTATTTAGCTACAACTTAGAAAATCTATAGATATAGAACTAAAATATTTGCTACAAATGTTTTATCACATAGCTAGCAATTCATTCTTTTTGCTATGTAAATACATAAATTGTTGCTAATATTTTTTAAATTTGAAATGAAAAATGAAAATATAATGCCACAATTTTTATAATTATATATAAATTAAGCCATAATTACAAAAATTCACTGCTACTAATTAAATTGAAGAATACTACCATAAGCATTATTTTAATAATGTCGCTAAAAAAAATTTCAAGAATTCCATTACTAATATAGTCACATATTTATTTTTGAGATTTCAAAATAATTTCAAATTATATATAATGTATTTTATAATTCAGAGAATAGTCACAATATAAACAATTTTTTAAGACGTCATCTTGTTTGCATCCAAAGTAGCAGTCTTCCCTTGTCTCTATTTCCACAATCTTCAAATGTGCCTTAGCTTAATCAAGTAGATCCTAATTTGACATTTATATGCTCTTACTCCATAAATATCCTATCAATAATAGTAAAGTAATTTAGCATAAAAAATCATGATCAAATAATTATATATGCAAGTGTATGTGTATATATAATTTCAAAAAGAAAAAAAAATGTCTCGCATAATTCTTTACTAAAACATTTTATAAAAAATATAAAGTAAAGGAGTAAAGAAATTTGTAACTTTTAAATTTTTTAAATCAATAGATATAGATCTCAAATTTCAGTATCATCAGTTACACAATTTATGCCTAAGCAGAAAAATTGCCTTCACATTGACAAAATTATACAATCCAATGCAATATCCATCGTTCAAGTGATGAAAATATTGTTTTATAAAAATATAAATCATAATTTTGTATAATAAATTATTTATGGTGCTATCTTTTTGGATCCTACACATAATAGAAAATTTAGAGCATTGGGGTTTTATTTTTTATTTTTTAAAAATAATCATGTAATAAAAACTTATCTAATCTATTTGGTGAATGCTACGTGAAACCTACGAAAAAAAATATAGCAAAATATGAATATGAACAAGAAATTGTGATAAGAAAGGGCCTGTGATCATTGAATTCTTAATAAACGTTACTACGAGTAACGTTTTAAGTAAATTTTACAGTTAAAACGTTACTCACAATCATATTTATTTATTTTAACACCACCATTTGTCTGTTAGCCTAAAACATTACTCACAAATATATTTATACTAATTTTATAAAAAAAATTGAAAATATATTATTTTAATGAATTAGTTTAAAAAATAGATTAGTTTGGTAAAAAATTTCCGACTGACTTAAAACTACAGTTTACAATATTTGCACCGCATAACTCATTTAAGAGTTTATGCTTCCAACAGTTAACAAAGCTTTAATTAGATATATAATATTTCATTAAAGTTAACCCTATTGACATGATATGTGCCTTCATTAACAAAATTGTAGTTAGAAGTGTATTTTATTAAATTAATTATTAATGATATTTTAAAATATCTATAACTATTCTATTTATGTGCAAAAATAAATTGTGTAACGCACATACCTCGTCGGCTACTCCTGTGTGCGTGCGTAGAGCCTCTCATCTGGTGCCACGTATAAGAAGGTTCTCGAAAGGCAATAAATATGGCGATGACTTTATTTCTCCCGCTCTCTTGTATTAACTGAATTTGTAAGATAATAACACATATTAAGAAAAATATTTAAAGATAAATTTTACGTCATATTTTTCACTATTATCTTTTATAAAATTATAAATATATAATGTAGCTTATTTTTAGAAAATATAAAAATTCAATAAATAAAGAATAAATATGAAAAAAGTTATAAACATTCATCTTAAAATTTGAAAATTTTAAATATTTGAAATTTCAAAAAAAAATCTTAAAAATTTAATTAATTTAAGACGGGAGTATTCATTTTGGAAAGTTGTCCATAACGTAGCTTCTGCTTTTTTATTTTTATATTTCTTTTACTAAATATAATATATAATATTTTCTCCTTATCTCTATTTCTTCCTTTTCGAAATTTCCAATACTTCCCATCTCTCCTGGTTCCTACTTCCTACCCGCTCCCTCCACCTCTATGTGTCGCCGGAAACGTCTAGAATCACCAAAGAATCCCGACGGACGTCTTTCTCGGAACTTTGCAGTGTTGGCTCCAGATCTGCGAAATAGCATCACGGATCTTCACTAGGTAGGTTTGGTGTAATATATTAGCTGGGAAATGGTTTTTGAGTTGAATTCCTTAATTAGTTCTTCAGGTAATAAGAAGACATGACTCCGCAGCCAATAGACCGGAACATAGGAGACCCGACGGCCAGTGAAATGCCGAGGTCCGTGCCGACACCTTTTTTAACAAAGACCTACCAGCTCATCGAGGATCAATCCATTAATGATGTCATCTCTTGGAATGAAGACGGATCTACTTTCATCGTGTGGAATCCAACGGAGTTTGCTAGAGATTTGCTTCCTAAATATTTTAAACATAACAATTTCTCTAGCTTCGTCAGGCAGCTCAACACCTATGTAAGTTCGCCTGACTCTATCTGAAATTATATGAGAGATATCATTTGATTTCCCTCCTCTTCGGTTTGCAGGGATTTCGGAAAGTCGTGCCTGATAGATGGGAATTCGCCAACGACAGCTTCCGGAGAGGTGAAAAAGGTCTCTTAATCGATATCCACCGTCGAAAGGTCATGACGCCGATTGCTACTCCTAGCGCAGCGGTGGCGATTGTGGCTGCTCCGCCTCCGCCTCCGCCCCCGCCTGCTCAACCACCGCTGGCTGTATCCGCCTCAGATTCCTGTGAAGAGCAAGTTGTGTCATCGACCTCATCTGCAGGGAGCACAGCGGAGCTTTTGGGGGAAAATGAACGGTTAAGGTTGGAGAATTTACAGCTCAACAAAGAGCTGAACCAAATGAAGCAGCTCTGCGGCAATATTTACGGTATGATGTCGAAATACGCACAACCTGCAAACAGCGACAATCAATCGGCGGAGAGTATGAAACCACTCGTTCTCTTACGGACGGAACGGTCAGTCGATGAATCGCACATCGTCAAGGTCGTCGGAGATGGCGAGAGCCAGGCCGAACCGGACCAGGTGCATGCGAGATTGTTTGGTTTCTCGATAGGCATGAAGCGTGGTAGGGAGGGAGAAGAAGTAAAGGCTCAGGATTTACGTCTGCGGCAACCTGGAACGGATGTTAAATCGGAACCGTCGGATCTGGAAAGTAACGGTGATAATGAAGGGACGTCGTGGCTCATACATTGCGGTGGACGAAATCAAAGGGCTTGTAATTGACAAAATGATGTTGGTGTGAGTAACTTAGATTTTACATTAGAGATTAGCTAATAATATCAAAATTGAGATTATATCATCTTATTAGCTGATCAAACAGGTGTTAATTACGAAATATGACTGCATCTGTACACGTGCTATATCACGTGATGCCATGTGGGAACTGGGGCTAATGGACTATGACTAATCTTCAAGAAGCTTCTTTGATCCCCTTT
>JAPFFP010000070.1:3601826-3615590 GCA_026153255.1 Solanum medicagineum
TATATCACGTGATGCCATGTGGGAACTGGGGCTAATGGACTATGACTAATCTTCAAGAAGCTTCTTTGATCCCCTTTGATTGTTCTTTTTTCTGGTCAAAAAGGATAATGAGTAGTATTTTAAAGCGTTGATTAGTCTGTGTTTTCCACTGCTGGCAAGGAAAATATAGAAGTGACAGATTGGGCATAAATTCGGCCCTGGAATAAAATGTCCCAACCATTCGTTGTTCTAGTAAAAGTAGTTCCTACGATATGCTTTTGGGCACACATTAGTGGAATTTTCAAAATAATTAGAACATCAGAAATTGCATTCTGCAATATGGTTCGCGTTTTGGTTTTGATATTAACTTCCATATCCAAGTAAATTTTTCTGGTTCACGTTTTGGTTTCCCCAGTGGTATTCCTTGCAATATGGTTATAGTTAGTTTCAGTGGTAAGGATGCCATTTGCATTAAGGTCCCAGTTCATAATATCTTTATAGGTAGTATTATGAGGAAAAGGAATAGCTTCTGATGGTGTTTTGGATGTTCTCTGGCATATGGAAAGACGGCGCGTCAAAATTCTATATCCCATTTGGTACGAGTATGTTATCAACAAATTCTATTCTCCAAAATTCAAAGGACCGTGGATCATATTTGGGAGCTAGCAATACGGTTGGGCTACTCCATTCAGGCTAAGTCTATATAGGCTTTACAATTTCACAGGCTAGGTCAGGCTGACCTATTTTTTTATAGGCAGAAAAATAACGAGCTCAAACCATTAATACGTGGTTTGCGGGCCTTAGCAGGTCAGTTCACATTTTTACAGATATCTTTTAAATTCTTTTAAAATTAAATTATAATTTAAAAATATTTTTAAAAAATAGGAATAGGACAATATTACATTACATAGTATTAGTATTACTAAAATAGACATCACATGATGTTCGTATCAAGAAAATGTATAAATCAATCCATCCACAATTTCCTAAAGTTCCTTGGAAGTTTCTCACACTAGGGAAAGGTATGTTGCCTAGACATCAATTCATTTTGTGGCTAGTAATTCATCAGAGACTCTCTACAGTTGAAAGACTTGGCTACATATTGTGTAATACAGGATTGACAGAGTTCTTCGAATGCAAATACTCCACCAAGATATGAGGCTCACTCTTGACATGGATGAAAAGGCCTGGACATATAGGAAGCTGGGAGAATAAACTACAATGGGTGTCGAGGAAAGCACATAAAAGTGGACCATACGCTGAAATTCTGGGATCGTTGTACGTAGCAAGTGTCTACCATATCAAGAATAAAAGAAATTCAAGACGTTTCTTTGCGAAATTGCACACCAGCTGCCAAAAGATTGAAGGAAATCTGTCTTCAATTGCACACCAAAGGACAGTCCCAACCAAAATGGAAGTCAATCCTTGATCACTTTGATGCTTACCCTATTTAAGTAATCTTTGTGAAGAGTCTTATAGATAGTTAGTTAATCGTGAGAACTAGTTCTAGAGTCCATAAAGAACTAGCGATGTATCTATGCTATTTTGATTGAATGAAAATTTTACGGTTTGACCAAAAAAAAAAGTATTAGTCTTACTATTACATATTATAAAAACATAATTTGTATCGATATTTTAAGATTTAAAATTTTTAAATGAACTTTGAGTTCAGACTCTTATTAATTTTAATACTCTATTTTATTTTTCTTTTTTATTATTTTTTAATTTGATCCATGGACCCAACCCATATTGCGAAAGCCTTGTTCGGATTGAACTAAAATACTCACTTTTCGGCTCTATAATCATACTTCTTATGATATTGAGAAAGGTAGCCAAGTATTATTAAGGAATTTTACTCTCTTTTTTGGACTGTCCCAGCGAGTTGCTCGCTTACCTTCCTTTCATCCCTCTAAAACCCTACTATTCATATAATCAATGATGAAATAAAAATACTACTAATGGGCTTTTGTTAAGAAAAAAAAAAGAGAAAGAAATATAAGAAGTTATGATTAATTCTTTGAAATTTTATTAGTACAGCATAAATTGGGATCAAAGGAGTCATGTGTATTATTTGAAAATTATTTAAAAAATAATACTCCCTTCGTCTCAAACTTATTAAATTTTTGAGACTTTTTTCAATGTTCAAAATAGATGAATTGTTCAAAGTTCAAAAAGAATGTTTGAAATTTTTCCATATTTGCCCTATTGAAGTTTTATATTTTCAAGGAGATAAATTACACTACATATTTATGATTTTACAAAGGGTAACAGTGGAACATATGGTATAAATTTTATCTTTGAATGCTTTTTTTTATGTGTGCATTACCTCACAAATTTAGTTAATATGAGATAGAGGGAGAGTATAAATCAAATAAATAACAATTTAAAATATTTAAAAATTATATTTAAACTATTGACTCTTCAAATTCTAGAGTAACATAAATTGAGAAAGAAAACAATACATATATTGAGTCGGTGCAATGCACGATCTTAATCACTAATACGACTCATAAACACCATACCACTAAAATAATGACTAAACACATTTTTACGATCTTAAGTTAAAAACAAATTAACAGACTATTGTTACATATGTATAATGAATTAGCGTAAAGGAAGTATGCTAACATCTCCTTGTCCCTTGTCATCAAAAGATTAATTCCATCAAATTAATTAAATATTAAAAAATTGTTATATGGAGCATCATATTATATTAGATACTAAAAGTAGAAATGTGTTAAGTTAAACCTCTTGTTACCCCTTCTCAAGTTTTTATATTTAGGAAAGTAGTTATCAATTCTAAATATTTTATACTAGACTTCAGAGTTTGAAGATATGTGAATCATGCATTTTCCCAGCATAAGACCAACAACAACAATAACATGTCCAGTGGAATTCCACAAGTGAGGTCTGGGGACGGTAAAATATATGCAGACCTTACCACTACTCAAGAGACTGTTTCTTGGGATACAAACGAAGCATTACTTTCTTACCAAATGGACAAAATGATATGTAATTTTGACAACAATGTTTGTATAACAAAAAAGAAGCACAATAAAAGATGGATGTAAAGACACATAACTACAATCATTAAGATCTTGAAGGTTTCTCCAACAATGCAGAAAGATAAACTTCATCCTTGGACTTGGGAGAAATAGCCCACTTGTGTTTTTTGTATCTGAATTGCAACAACATGTACATGAAGTCGTCAAGGTCCCTCCTATTACAGAAGAATCGATCGATCCATAAGAATCCTCCAGGTCTTAAAACGCGATCCCAGTCAAAAAGGACGAAATCTAACAGCTGCATATCAATCCAACCATCCATAAGTCCTGTCGTATGGATCAAATCCATCGTGTTGTCAAAAAAAGGAAGTCGTTGGTTCAGTGTCACGTAAATTGGCACCAGACCCCTAAGTGCTATGGTCTCGCTGAAAGGAGCCTCGAGATTCAGGGCAGTTGATATGATTGTCACATTCTGTTCTCTCATTCTTGCAGCAAAAGTCCCCGTGCCAACGCTATAATCAAGGCCAATTCTGATCTCCCCTGCCTTGATTCCCAAAACATCTTTGATCAAGAAATCCACAGGAACAGAAGAGTTTGTTACCCACTTTACCTTTTCCTTGTCCATTTCAAAGCATCCTATGCATCTGGTATAGCCTTTCTTACTCGATAAACACTCATAATTTCTGCACTTGTAATTGCTCCATCGAACGTTTCTACCATCTGGAATCATCCAAAGGGACTTGTCAATCGGGTAAGGCTTCCGATAGAGCTTAGACGCCCTCGCCAAACATCTCCTCCTAGGCAAAGGATCACAACCATTTAACATTAGCTTCTGAGCCAAATTCCAATCATCTTTACAATATGAGCCAATATCATAATCCATATACTCTTCCAACTCTTTCTTCATCAAAGTACACGCATGCCCTATCGTGTTATAAATCATCAGTGTCCCATAGACATTAACATTTCCATTTCTGTTCACTTTAGGAGTAATATACTTCCTGATCTCCTCAATCACAAAGGCATTAATCAAGGGGTCTTCTTTAACACTTGCAATTCCTTCAACTCTTGGCAGCCTAATTTGTCTAAGGGCGATTTGCGCCAAAGACAGAGGCCTAATCACATCTTCTTCTAAAAACATCTTGTATTCCAATCTGGAAATGTTGCTGCTAGACAACTCCTCATCTGTAGCTTTTCCCATCTGCTTCACAATCAATTCTAGCTTGTCTTGTAGAGTTTCCATCTTATTAACAACTTCATCAACTCGAGCAGACAGCGATTTAATGTCAAAACCATCATAGATATGGCGACATTTATCCTCATCATGCATGAAAAATCCAACAGAATAGAAGCTAAATAAAGTCGAAAGGCTTACAAATATAACAAAAACCCCTAGAACAAGTTGGAATGAACTCATAATCCTTCCTAATCTATATTTTCGAGAATTGGAATTATAAGTCTTATTCCCCATCCTGAATGAATAACAATTAACAAATAACTATACCAAATACAGAACAATTTACCATAAAACAATTCAAAACGAAAATTGCTCAATGAAATTCCTACAGAGAATAGCACCCATACAAGCAAATCAAGAATCTACTCGAATACAATATATCACTACAAAAAAAAATGAAATTAGCTGTCAATTGTTCCAAAAGGGATTATGAAAATATACAGGTATGATAGAAGGCAAAAAGCTCAACTTCTTCGGGTTAATTCGTTAAAATGAAGTTAAGAGATGGAAATCGTGGAGTCAAAGCATAGTAGCTGGGCCATGAGCTTAATTAAGGAAGAGTAATTCTCGTGAAGGAACTGCATGCAAAAAGCTCCAAAATATACTTGCTACTTAAGGTACTACTAATTAATTCACTTTGACAAAATATATTTCATTTCTGATATTTCGTCTATACGACTATACCTTATTCATCGATCATGAAATCGCCCAAACTGACACAAAATATTGATTCAAATATAAGGGGAATGTTGATTCATTTCTTTTGTCTAGCAGACGGGAATAAATTCATTACGTAGTTGAAGCAAGTGGTATGAAATTAAACGCACATGAAAATGACTTCTTCCCTAGAAAATACTATAATTTTTATCATACCAAACACTATTTTTCAGTTTACTTTGTTCTGTTTTTTCTCCTTTAAATGCTTCTTCTATGTTACTCCAACTCTCCCAATTATTTTGGACATAAATGGGAATTAATGCAAAGACGTGAAAGTTGTTTTTTAGCAATAAAGGATTAGTACCTTTTGTTGACTGGAAAACACTTCATGACACTCAACGATATTAAATAATTACCGTTTCTTTCGACCTTCTGACAGACGTAACATTCGTATAATTCCTACAAGTACATGTACCACAAATAGGTCAAACACCTCATAAGACAAAAATAAAACCACGTATGCGACCTTAAGGTAAAGAGACTCTTTCTTAATATTCAAATAAACGACAACCATGTATCATAGATTTTAAATTGACAATATATATTAATAAGAATCATGGCTAAATGCAATGATTTCATTCTGAAATAGGGTAATGGCCACAATGATTTAAGACTATGTTACATATTATTGATGATTAATAACAATGACAGGATTAAAAATATAACCAGACAGAGATGACATAACAGAGTGATGATATCTATTCCTCACTGATTCCTTTCAAGAACTTGAAGACATGGAGCATAGACGGACGGTTAGCCGGATTCTCAGAGAGACATATTGCAGCGATCTGCAATGTCTGAAGCATCATTTGCTTTGAATCTGCATCAAGTATTGTTGGATCAAGAGCATCAGCTGAATGACCTTTCTTGATCTTCTGGAGTACCCAACCAACCAAGTTTCCACCTTCGACATCTTTGAAATCGGGACCTGTTGGCTCTTTGCCTGTCAGCAATTCAAGAAGGATCACACCGAAAGAATAAACATCTCCTTTTGTTGTAGACCGCCATGTCTGCCCATACTCGGGAGGAATGTAACCGAATGTACCAGCAATATCAGTGCTTACATGCGTCTCATAGGCGCTGATCAACCTTGCCAACCCAAAGTCTGCAACTTTTGCCTCGAAGTCTTCGTTGAGCAAGATGTTACTTGGCTTGATGTCCCTGTGAATTATGTGTGGTGTGAATCCATGATGAAGAAAAGCCAGACCACGAGCAGCACCTACTGCAATCTTAAGTCGTTTCCTCCAATCCAGCACATCAAGCGTTCCAGTACGGTTTCTCAACCAGTGGTCCAAGCTCCCATTGACCATATACTCATAAACAAGCACTTTGTCCTCACCATAAGAACAGTACCCAAGCAAAGGAACAAGGTTTCGATGTTTCACTTTGCCTAGAGTTTCCATTTCAGCTAAAAATTCACGGTGACCCTGAGTTTTTGCTTGGTTTAGCTTCTTAACTGCAACCGTCTTAGCATTGGGTAAAGTAGCCTTATAAACAGTTCCAAACCCTCCATCTCCAACTATTTTAGTCTTGCAAAAGTTGTTGGTAGCTTCAAGAAGATCAACCAAGGTCAGCTTGATAAGGGGCTGTTCGAACGTGGCCACATTGATGCTAAGAGGCTCTTTCGACTTACTGCTACCTAGGAAATAAAGATGCTGATCACCACTGTCCAGTTTGCTGTCCTCAGATTCCTCAGGATCACTCTTTCGGCTGCTTCTATTAACCCATATCCTTACCAAAATGACTACAGTAAAAATAATCAATATAGTCCCAGCCACCACTGATAAGATACCCCAGACACTAAACAACGATGATCTTCTAACGAAACTCTTGGCAGGGCATTTTAGACCCACAATTCCCCCACATAGATCTTTGTTCCCAGATACTGATACTTTTGAAAGATTCTGGCAAATTCCATTTCTTGGTATAGGTCCTTCCAGTTTGTTATCCGTAAAATTTAGTACACCCAAATTGGGAAGGGAACATATTGTCTCAGGAATTTGGCCAAAGAGACTGTTGCCTGAGACATCCAAATACTCAAGTTGCAGAAGATTTCCTAGCTCAACTGGAATTACACCGGTTAGACTGTTTGCATGAAGATCAAGAAATGTCAAGTACGACAAGTTGCCCAGAGATGGTGGCAAGTCTCCAGTAAAGGAGTTAGTACCCAAACTAATAATCTCAAGTCTCCATGCTGCAGAGTTTGAGAAAAGCTTATCTAGACCGCCCGAAAGCCTGTTCTGCTGAACATAAAGGCCAACAAGGTTTACCATCCTTGAAAGAGACGGAGGAAGTTCACCGTCAAGCATATTAGAGCTCAAGTCTAAGTGGGTCAGCCCTTTTAATTTCCCAAAACTTGAGGGTATTGGACCTGAAAGCAAGTTGCCTGTCAAATTCAGCTTCACCAAACTACTTACTTGGCCAATGCTTGGAGGGATTGATCCAGTAAGCTGGTTATTCCCCACATAAAATCCTTGCAGCTTAAGTGAGTTGCCAAATTCCATTGGAATGGTGCCTGTTAACAAATTACCAGTTAAGTCTAACGTAGTGAGGTTCACCAGGCGGGCTAGTGATGGTGGTATCTCCCCAGTTAGCATGTTATTGCTGAGCAAAAGATCCACTATAACAACGCAACTCCCTAGCTCTTCAGGTATTGAGCCAGACAATTTGTTGTGAGAGAGATCATAGACACCATGATGCTGCACAAAACTTGAATCAGGGATACTAACTTGCTGGTAATACTTTGAAGTCTTGGAAGGAATAGCACCAGCAAGACCATTGTGAGAAAGGACCAGACACTGTAACTGAGGCAAATGCACAAGTGTCTCCGGAATCGAACCCTGCAGCCTGTTATGCCCAAGATCCAATGTAGTAAGAGAGATACACTCCCCCAACTCATCAGGAATGTATCCTTCAAGAAGATTAGAATTCAAGTTCAACACTGAAAGAGAGGTTAAATTTCCAATCTCCTTGGGAATGACACCACCTATCCGATTATTACTAAGAACTAAACTCTGCAGTGACACAGCATTTCCAATCCCTACGGGTAGAGTACCCGATAACCGGTTATTTGCAGCAGAAAACGCCAACATATAAGCCGAATTCCAGAGACTCACTGGAATTGAACCTGTCAAATTGTTGGAATCCAAATCAAGAACCACCAAAGGAAGCTGTGATAGATACTCTGGAATCACCCCAGCAATACTGTTATCCATTAATACCAACTGACTCAGATTGCCACACTTGACAAATGTGTCTTCAATGCTGCCTGTGAGAAAGTTACTGCCAAACTCAATATCCGCAAGCGTCACGGCATTGCAGAGCTCCTTAGGTATTGGACCAGTCAGTAAGTTATTGCTCAGGCTAATATGACTCAACATAGAACAATTCCCAATCTCAGCCGGAATTTTCCCAGAAAATTGGTTACTGGAAAGCAACAATGAATCCATTTGCGTCCATCTTCCAAGCCAAGAAGGCAATGCACCAGAAAGCTGATTATTTTCTGCAGAAAAAGATAGCACAGGCAACTCTGCAAGTTCTTCAGGCAAAGACCCAGAGAGTGAATTAAAAGAAAGCATTAGAAACGTCAATTTTCTACACATTCCAAGCTCAGGAGGTACTGAACCATTGGTCTCAGAGTAAGCTAGGTTCAGTGTAGTCAAATTCTCAAGACCGCCTATTGCTTTTGGGATTGAACACTTCAATGGGTTATAAGAAAGGTCAAGTCTTTTCAAAGATTTCAGCTTTGAAATGGATTCTGGCAATGGACCTTCAAGTAAACATGAAGAAGCCAAGAAAATCTCAAGTTTAGAAAGTTCACCAATTTCTGGTGGCAAATGGCCAGAAAATCGGTTTTGCCCAATGTAAAGATCAGTAAGGCTCCTCAATTTCCCCATTTCAGGTGGAATAATACCAGAAAGAGTGTTATTAGACACATCAAAAGAAGTTAAAGATTGAAGCTTTGTGAAGATTGTTGCAGATAAAGAACCTGAGAGAAAGTTGTTTCCAAGGGCCAACACTTGTAGCTTAGTAAGCTTACCAAGCTGGGCTGGAATTTCTCCGGTCAGTGCATTACCGGAAAGGTCAAGTAACTTTAACTCCGTCAACCCTCCGAACTCCGGCGGGATTTGTCCGGTGAGACAGTTGGAACCAAGTTTAAGTGTCTCCAAGAGAGAGAGTTCACTGAGATGGACTGGTAACTCACCAGACAACTGGTTACTACCCAAATCCAAAACTCTTAAACTCTTCAATGAAGCAATGTGGGGTGAAATGGGTCCTTTGAGTGACAAAGAAGAAAGAATGAGGGAAACAACTTGACCATTTTTGCAAAAAACACCATCCCATTTGCAATGTGAAGTTGTGGGGGTCCATGTAGATAGAATATGTGGATTTTCAAGAGAACTCCTGAAAGAAAACAGGATTTGTCTTTCTGGGTCCTCCTCTTCTTTTCTTTGTAAAACAGCATTGGAAACACAGAAACAGTAAAGAAAGACAACAACGGCAGTGGCACAAAGAAGCCCAGTAGCCATTACAAAGAAAAACAGAGTAGAAATGGAAATGGAGAAAGTTGTGTAGACTATGATGATAAGTAACTTTAGTCCATTATAGAGGGGGCTCTGAATTGGATGTTGAAAGTTAGAAGCATTAAGAGAAGAGAATACAAGTAGAAAAAAACAGAAGTTGGGAACATGAACAGAGAAGAGAAGAACAGAGGATGATTCAATTCCATGGTGGAAATCGAAATTCTTGAAGAAAACAGATTTCTTTTTTGTAATCCCCAGAAATTACTTCATATTCTTTGTATTATGTGACTCTGAGAAACAAGAAAATGAAAAGTGCACATCTTATAGAACAGTTCTCAAAGGGTCTTGAGTAGGGGCACATGTGTATATTTGATGCTGAAAATTTTAAAAATAAATTTAAAGTTGTATTTAAAATTTGAAAATGATTTCAAAAATTTTTAATAATTGCTCTCATTTTATTCGTTGCGTTTAGATATAGATATTGAGCGGAGCTAATTGAACTTTTTATAATATTAAGCCGAGTCAAATTTGATCATGCTTTTTTATAAATTGCTTGGTGTTAATATGTCTAAATTCATTTCCATTTGGCATAATGAAAGATCATCCAAAATGCATTATTTATATCTTTGAATTAATCATAGTATTTGAATTTTTGTATGGTTATGAGAAAAAAATACTTATAGGACATTATGAAATAGTGTATAGAGTCCTTGGCAGTTGGCCCGTACTTGTAAGTTATAAGCAAGCACGGGGGGAACTATTTCACTAGCAACAAATGAATACGAAAAAGTGGTTGTTTTTGGATTTTGTCACTCATTAATTTCTCTCTTCTTTTAATGAGACAATACTTTGAGATCCCCAGCTTTTGGAGTACCTAAAAATATGTTATCCCTAAAACACCCCCAAACCGGGAAAAAGAAAAAATATGACCCTTTTTCCTTCTTGAACATTTTGAATTTAATTGTACCCTTCCTCGTTTATTTTTTATTAGCTTATAATGGACTTTGCATTTAAAGAAAACTAATAAATGAAATATAAATTTTACTAGTACTAATATTTATGATTATTACTCCCTTTTAAGTACTCCCTCCAAAATTAATGTTGTTGAGAAATGCAAAGAAAAAATTAATATATTTTTTTCAATTATTTATTTTTAATATGTTTGATTCTCAAGAAACATTTAATAAATAGAGATAATTTGTAAACTACTCCTATCTTCTACTAGTGTTTTTCTTTTCAACTAGCATAAATGAGTTAATGTAACACTTATTTTGAGACAAAAATAATAGTATTTTTATTTAAAAGCTAGTAATTATTGTTGAGGATACAATAGATTATTTTTTTCTTGATATAGTAAACAAGTAAAAATTTATTTTTAACATTGTAAAAAAATAAAAATAAATATTCTGGAGAAGTAAAATAAACTAATGAAGTAGAGTGTTTATTGGATGTTTGACACATTTGAATAGTAATAATTGAAGTTACTGATAGGGGTAGTTAAGCTACTTTGGTACTCCTAATACATGCAGCTAAAGTCCCATTAATCATTATGTGAGGACAAAAGCACATGAAATCTCTGAAATTACTCCTAAATCAGAAAAAGATTTCCTTCCTGCCCAAGGATGAAAAGAACCCTATTTCTCCATTATAATTATTGTTTGTTGAATTTGGAAAATGTATAGGATATAGTAGTCATTGTTTATATATGAGGGAAAGGAAGTTACTGAGGCTTAACAATGTCTCTTCTGTGGAAACAAACATACGTACCAAAAAAAAAACCACTACTTTTTGTTGGTATTTTGTTTTTTTATTTTTTATTTTCATATTTGTATTAAGACTCTATTAATTTGACTCTGTGTCAAATAAAATTTATAAGAAAAGAAAATTATTTCTGAGCTATACAAAATTGACTATTTATATCATTTATTTTATTCTATTTTTTTGTGAGTGTTGATCAAAGGAAAAAAGAAAAAGATGAAGAAAAGGGAATCTTGTTTTTATGGGTTGGGTTTGATAAAATTAATTAGGGTTTGAATTATAAAATTGAATTTAAAGTTGGTGAATATTCTAGTTGGCAAACTTAGGTGATAAAATTAGTGTCACATGATTAGTCATATCATTATTTAAATTGAGGGTATTTGTGAATTTTTTTTATAACAACATGGGCATGTTTGTCCCAAAATGTAACAGAGGATATAAATAATTTATTTCACATAGTTTAAGTGCAATTTTGGCCCTTTTTTCGTTTTATGAAAGAAGGTTTACTTCATAAACAACTTCTTAAATGGTTGGGATATTTTATTTAATAATTAAATTTTACTTGAAATAAATGTCAAAAACACACTTAAACTATTTCTTATTTTGATTTTCACACCCAAACTACTATTGGGAGTGTGAGTTTCATACCTAAGTTACCATTTATTAATTTAAGAAACAAATCTTAGTAGTATGTAATACGCTCTTTATTTTATTGAAAAAAATATTGTCACATGACATGTCACATAAATAAAATATTTCACCTTGAAAAAAATTAAATAAATTACTAATACTAGTTAAAAATAAAAGATTAAAGTATTAATACAAAATAATATTTTTTTTTAAAAATCAAAACAATATCTAAATTATTATTTTGGGGGAAGAAGGAAGGGAAATGAAGTAAGAATTTCTTTAAATTTTACGAAGGATTTTCTTAAAAAAAAAATTAAAACATTGATTGATTCCGGTGAGGGTAGAGAGGTATGGTGAGCGGAGGTGATGGTGGGTAAAAAAAGTATTTTATATTCGATGGGGGTGGAGAGGTATGGTGAGAGGAAGTGGTGGAGCGCGGTAAGAAAAATATTCTATATCCGATGGGGGTGGAGAGGTATGATGAGAGGAAGTGATGGAGTGTTCTAAGAAAAATATTTTATATTTTATTTTATAATATTTTTTTAAAAATACCAATACTTTAATATTTAACCTTAACTAAGAATATAATTTGTATATTTCTTGTCAAGCTGGAATGTATTGTCCAGGTGGAATGTGATGTGACTTTTTATTAAAAAATAAAATAAAACAAAGAGTGTAGACCATGCACCATGATGAGAAAAAAAGAAAAGAGAATTGTGTGTTTCTCAAATTAATAAGTGATAATTTAGATAGAAAAAATTATACTCCTAATAATTTAAATATGAAATCCAGAAAAGAATAATTTAGATGTATTTTTGACAATTATCTAATTTTATTTTAATACAACATCTTGACTTCTAACAAAGTGTTCTAATTACATATATATTTTTTTAAAAAATTTAGATTTTTGAGTGTTCTCGTGTCACAATTCAATCTACCGAATTGTACAGACACCTACACTAATATCTATAATTCTATACAGAAGAAGTCTTTAACAAACCTTCCACTCATTTTAAAACAGATTATGCAGAAAATATTAAAATATGCTCAAAACACTTAATTGATCAATCGAAAACTTCTCAATCTTAATTCCTGTAAAAATGTTTAGAAGTACAACAGAAATATTTTTACATAGCAAATCAACCCTCCCAAAAAACTAGTCTAAATAGGTACAAGAGTTTCTAAGGATAAAATGATGAAATAAATTAGAGCCAATTTTCATCGTAAACAAAAAGGAACGAAAACTATCGGAGATCATCATCCTTTCGCCTAAAAAATATCATTAATAACTCTACAATTAGATTATACCGAGCGACATAGTAAGAATAGTATCAATACAAATAACACGTACTAGTAGACATCATCATGCAATTAATCAAAAAGAAATATGCAATTTGAAATTATACCACTTTGACCTTAAGCCATGCATCACCTTAGCTACTAACCACATTACATATATACACTCTTACACCGCTCCGCTGTCAACTCTCCCATTTCGACCTCATATCACATCACAGCTTAATTTTTCCTATCACATAGAGACTATTAGTATATCAATGTAGTATCAGATCTAATAAATAATACATACTGATGTGATATTCGATATAATAATATATACACATCGTCGTGATATTCGATTTAACAATATATATGTGCGAATTTGACATTCGATTCACTAGCTATTATGTACCGATGTGGTATGCAATCTAATCACACTTACAATCACAATGGATAGCAAAACACATGTGTACGCTGAAGCAAAACCTCTTGTGTCTAAATTATTCGATTAATTTTAGCCTATGCTGGCGCCAAATAATTATTGTAGAAGTATGATTTCACACTTTGATTTTCTTGTGAAGCTTTAGGTTGTTCTTAGTTTAATAATAACACACAAATTCAACAACCAATCATATAT
>JAPFFP010000070.1:3624285-3641905 GCA_026153255.1 Solanum medicagineum
AGACAGTTTCAGTCCAAGTGTGAAAATTAAAGTGATATACAATGGGAGTAAGCAAGTCTCTAATGGCCATGAGATCATGCCTGCTGTCGTTGCAGCTCAACCTCGAGTCGAGATTGGTGGTGAAGACATGAGATCTGCTTATACACTCGTAAGTCGTCCTGTATGTGTTTGACTGAACACGAAGTTTAAAAGTAGTAATATTTATCAGTACAGGAGAGAATCATATTTGTAAAATGAAACAGAAGTTACGTTTTGTCACATTGTATTATTGGTCTCTCTGTTTTGGGTTTCTGATTGTTGTGTCGTTTTGTTTGGGCAAGATCATGACGGACCCGGATGCTCCAAGTCCCAGTGATCCATACTTGAGGGAACATCTGCACTGGTAATTCTAATTCTGTTTCAAAGATAATTGATATAGTCCCTCTGTTCCATTTTATGTGCCACCCTTTGACTTGACACGATATTTAAAAAAAAAAAAGAAAGACTTTTGGTCTAAAATCTCACAAGTTTCAAAGGTTTTCTTTTTTTTTTTTTCTTAAACATCGTGCTAGGTCATAAAATGGGACGGAGGGAGTATAATCTTGTTACAAAGTTCTACATTTTCTTCTCTGCATTATGGATATGATATTCAGTGATTAATTACGAGCTTATAATATCAGGATTGTGACAGACATTCCCGGTACCACTGACGCCTCTTTTGGTAAGTCTAATTCTCGTACAATCATGTAAATTGTTGAATGTCTTTAATTTAACTTTAAAATTCTCATTCGCAGGAAGGGAGATAGTGTGCTACGAGACACCGAAACCGGTCATTGGGATCCACCGTTATGTATTTTTGTTGTACAAACAAAGAGGAAGGCAAACAGTGAAACCACCAACAACAAGGGATCAATTCAACACTCGGGAGTTTTCGGCTGAAAATGGATTGGGATCCCCTGTTGCTGCTGTTTATTTCAACGCACAGAGAGAAACAGCAGCAAGAAGAAGATGAACTTTTAACACAAAAAATAATTGCAAACACACACAATAAGCTAAATGCACTTTGCTCACAAGTGCACAACAAAAGTATTACTATTATTACTGCTACTGCAACGACTTTGTACTTCCCCGGCCTCACTTATTGGTTTAAGAGATTCAAGTGTCATTGTCAAGCATATTGTAAGCTTATATCCAATTATTATATATAATATATGGTGTTTGTCGTAAAATTTATCAAAATATTCTTTATTTAACGAATTAAATATGATTTTAAGAAAATCAAAATAAAAAATTTATTTTTAAAAATGGGACTTTTCAAGACCCCCTGAAGTATCTCATTTTGTTTTATATCATGGGCCCTAGCAAATTCTGCCAAGATTTCAGTACTTTAGTACTTCTTCGACACTCCCACCTCACACCTGTTGCTTATAATCTGTTCTGTGAATAATTTTAATTTTTTGGAGGTACAATATTGGGTGAGACGCATGCTGCTCTGATACACCATGTAAACTTAGATTTTAAGTCTAAGTCACATTTTGAAAGCTAATTCAAAGAGAAAAGGATTGTCTAAGTTTTATAAAGATATTATTCATTTCATTTAACTACTAGTGTCAGACTTTTATCTTTTCCAAAAAGACTTGTATCGCAAGGCCTCTACAGTAATTTGGATTAGATTTCTTCAAAGAAAGGATAGTATTAGGATACGTGTCGGACAAATAAGGGACGAGGAAACTTTGGTCCACTGGATATTCCAACTTTGTCAACAAAAATAATAGAAACAACATTTATAATAGAGGACAAGAATTCTCTGTTGGCTAACTTTGTCACTGTTGCTAATGTCACGCTTAGTTAAAGATGATGACAATCAGAATTCAGACACCCACATGACTCATTCTCTATTTACTTGATTTTCCTGACGTCAAAATCCTCGAGTGCCAAAAACCTAACAACAATTGCTGCTTTCATGCCACCTCAAATTACGTTGTGAGCACATCAAATAAAGATTAGATATAAATGAAGTTATTTGAGACAAGATGGGAGAACATATACCTTATTAAGAGAGGAGGCATGAGAAATTGGTTGGCCATGATGGTTTTGAGGAGAGATAGAAATATGCTTAAGAAGTAGCGAAACTGATAGGGGAAAATTGGCTACATCAAGATTACCTTTTGGGTGATGCAATTTCAACTTCCGAAAGACATGACTCTAAATAAAAGAGTGCAAAGATTGAGAATTAAGATACAAGGTTCTCAGATAAGCAATTAATTTTCCATAACCGAATTGCATTAGTGTTGTTTTTATGTTTTCTTATTCTTCAATTTTTATTACTACCCATTGCATCCTCCCTGGTTTAACAAAGTAGGATAAAAGTTGCATACTTACCATTCTACCAAGACCTCACTAGAAAAATTTCACTAGATTTGTTGTTGCTTTGTGCGGTATCACACCTAATTTACAACTTAAATTGACAAACTCAAACACATTACTTTCTACTGCAGAGCATTAACAGGTGTACAAACAGAGCAAATGTATAACACAAATTTCCCTATTGAAAACTCTATCTTTGTCAGTTTACAGACACCTAACGTTTACCTTCACAAACCCCATCAGTACTCAAACCATCTTTTGTACTTGATGGGGGGTTTACTGGAACAAACAGGTTAAAAACTTATCTGCTTCGACCAGACTAGTAATAGCGGCACTACATACAACACAATGAAGAATAACCTAAGAACATTCTCCATATTAGACAGCTATCAATGATGCTCCCTTGCAATAGTCCAATTTCCTACTTGTGAATTCTTTACAAGCCCTGAGTTCAAATAATCAAGGTAACACTTTAAGGTATTCAAGATGCCGGAGTGCTGGATCCATTGGCTCATAGCCAGCAATAGTAACAGAAGCGGCGAGATAAGAGTCAAAAGCATAAGAAAGTGCCTAGAATCCTTGCTGCTCTGCTTAGATCAAAATTTCCTGTACTCGGGCACCAAGGCAAGCTCATTAAGCATTAATCTCAGCATTACACTGATGCTCCCTGCTGCAGCTTCTTCTGCCCCAAAACATGTTTGAGCAGGTGGTTTTCTCCAATCTCACGTTCATTTTGTCTTGGTCCGTTGATGTGGACTGTGACTGATTAGGAGTTTCTTCTTGAGTATCATTTTCTCCTGATTCCAAGGTTGGGGAAGGTCCTTCATCACAGGTACACAGAGGGATTGCAACAGAGGGAAATGGGCTACAAGTCACAGGACAGAAAAGATCTGAAGACACTGAAGCAACACGATTCTTTCTAACTTCATGTGCACTAGGTGGTGTTGATCCTTCTTGCTCACGAGGATGAAGCATGCATGGTGTGCATAAGCTAAGGGATAGATGTAACTTAATTTCCTTTGCAGGAGATCCAGGGAGTTTTACAAATGAGACAATGCCATGTCTGCAAAGTGGACATGGAATGGATCCAGGCGGACCCAATAATTCAGACGGGATGTTGCTTGCCGAGCAAAGATAGAGTGCACATCTTACACACAATTGATGTCCACAACCTGCAAGTAAGTGATACAAAAATAAAGAATATATTAATATAACTAAATTCTGATCTAGTTTTACAGGAACTATACTGTCATTTTAACTGGTATCATCTTCTCATGATTAGACGATGTGTCAAAGAAACGGAACAGTCCAAGAGATCCAATATCACAAAATAAATAAATTTTTGAATTTAATCAAAAGGTATGTATATATACTTCATCTCACCGAGGACTTGAGCTTAGAAAAGAGTTGAGGTCGCGTATCAGCGTAGCAGGCTAATAGATCAGTAGAGTGAGTTTGATGTCTGGCCATAGGGTATAGTAGGGTAGTAGGTTTAGTCGTTCCTTTATATCTTGTGTTGTCATTATCCGTCTTTCTATGTTAATTTTATCGTATTTGCATACTATTGTGTACTTTTCCTTATTAGTCGCTCTTTTTGTTCCATTTCTTTTCCTTTCCTTTTTTCCACATCTAGTTTATTCTGCTTATGAGTTTTTGAGACGAGGGTTCCCAGGAAATAGCCTCTCTACCTCTATGAGGCAGTGGTAAGGTCTGCGTACATTTACCCTCCCCAGACCCCACTTGTGGGATTCCACTAGGTATGTTGTTGTTGTAAATAAATTTTTGAAGACCTCATATTTCCTAATTGAGAACAACACAACTGTAGTTGGTAAGCATATGGCATTGCTCTCAGGGTAAAATTGTTGGGGGTTTGGGAGTAAATCACATTGGTATCTATTTTTATTACCATTTCTGTCAGATTTTATATGTGACACTAACTATTTGGGAAGCCAAAACAATTTTACAATCGACAACAACTTATCAAACTTCTTTTAGTAATTTTGAATCACTAAGGAGCCTAGTAAGGTGTATAAGAATGCTAAATAGAGTGTATTAGTAATGTTTGTGTTAGTTATGCTAGCATTAATTTTGAAGAGATATTTCTTATATATTATTTGGTTTGGTGTAGTAAAAATAGCTTGGATTGCATAATTTTTTTTTCAAAAAAATTATTAACAAAGATATCATCCACAGACCACAAATATGGTGGAAAAGAAGTAAAGGGGCAATTGAGTCTTAACCATGCTAATACGTACATTAAATCCCCTTCATTACTAATACCTAAAAATCTATGATATTTAGTAATACACACCTTAATACACAATAGAGTGCATAAATAATGATTTTATACATAGCATGAAGACGTTTGTAGCAAACAAGGTACTACAAACATACCGAATTAATGCATGCATTAATTTTGCTAAATACACTCTATCGAACGACCCTAACTATCCTAGCATAGATAATAGCACTTTACACGTAATCTTCGAATATGTAAATTTTATTTCAAAAAACATGAAAGATCTATGTTCATATTCACAGAAATTTAGGTGCTTCGACACTCGAACCCCAAACTCCTTTACCTAAAATGGGACGGAAAGATTGTGTATGACAGATTTTGAAGAGGATCAATAAAGTTGCTTAATACCTTAAGCACAAGACTGGATCAGCATCAGATATTCCATATTGGATGAGTTCAAAAACATTAAGTATTCCCTCCATCCCATTTTATGTGGCACCCTTTGACTTGGCACGGTGTTTAAGAAAAAAAGGAAGACTTTTGAACTTGTAGTCTAAAATCATTCTGAGATATTTGTATGACAGAGAATCATTTCATTAAGGGTAAAAGGGAAATTTTAAGGTTAAAATATTTCGAATTAAAGTAAGGTGACATTCTTTTTGGGACTGACCAAAAAGGAAAGGGTACCACATAAAATGGGACGAAGGGAGCATAATAAAAGACCAACTAAAAACAACTGCAGTATCTACGCTTTTATTTTTTCAAAAAAAAAAAAGAAAAAAAGATGATAAAGGCTGTGACTAGACCAACTTGTACACACTTCAATTATTCCAATGAGTATCTTCATCCTTCCAGCAACACGTGTATTGGATAAATTTATACACAACAGTTTAAGTGGATGGAAAGAAATCTCATCGTATTTTTTGTCTCTATTGAGATTTAAATCCCGGTCCTCGAGATTTTCCCTCCAACTTCAGAAAATGCTAGATCATACCCTAGGATTCCATTACAACATCTAGGTTTGATAGGTCTAGAGTGTGCAAAGGCTTAATATTGGAAGTGTTCCTCACATAATAAATCAAGAAAGGATTTCATACACTGTGTACAATAGATGATGAGGTTGCTTAGTGCTAGATCATGTACGAAACTAAAAACCCTCTATTAGAGGAGAATTTTTACACCATTTGCCAGATTCGTATCAACCAATGAACTAGGAAGTAGTTGAGATTTGGTTGTATGAATTCTCTATATTTATTCAACTGCTTGATTCAGGCATATCTCATTCCAATACTTAAATATCTAGTCTTACTCCCTTGATCTCACGCTTACTCCTACATGACAAGAAAACTTAGCTCCTCACAAAAACCAGATCTAATGTTAAGTGTAACAATAAAATATTTACTATTCCCAATTAACTCATATTAGATATTGCTCTCATTTCGTGTTTTTCTTGGTTTTGCATTGATTCTGAAGAATTTTTAGGACGTTAGAGACAATTTCTTTCCCATGATTTAAGGTTTACCTCGTCCTTTTACCACCTTCAATTATCATACTGGCACACCAATTGATCTATATATAAGGAGATCGATGTAGAACAAGGTAAACATATAAGGCAACTAATTTTACCCTCCATATATGTTATTAGCAATTTTTATCAGATATAATCATTTCTATATAACATAGTGGCATAACTGATTGCTGCCATAACCATTTTAAAGAATCTCTCAGATTCATATATTGAAGAAAATCAAATTGAAAGGGAATAATGGTACAAACCTTCAGCAGCCACTGAACATGCCCTCTCCAGGCAAACAGCACAAGTATCAGAATCATCAGAGGAAGTTCCTGAAGACTGCAACCCACACTCTCTGCAAAAAGTATTCACAGTGATCAGAACTTATGTATGGTTGACATTTAATTTTACAGTATGTTATTAGATTAACACTAATCTAAAAGAATAGAATAACAGCTCCCCTTCCTCCAAAAGCCGGTGGCAGAAAACAATGCCCCACCTAAAATGTTTAAGGAGAGACTAGGACAAATCACAAAGATAAAAGATAAGTAAAAATCAAGTGCTGATTCTATCACATTTAAGTATTAACAGTCACTACAAGCAGTCAAATAAAAATCAGCCAGGACCGGCTTCAAAGTGGAAATGTTCCACTTGTGGGATGCGAGAACCAATTAGCAGTCCATCACACTGGGTCTTCGCCATGGATCATTAATAGATCAAAAGCCTCAATCGAAGAAAATTTCAATCCAATGTCTGCAGGATAAATGGTTAAAGTGTTTCTTAAGCTTCCAGAAGAAGCAATATCTAATAGACCAAGCTAGAACACAGGAAAGGGTAGGATAAGGTGCAGGGTGAAGCCTGAGATAACAATAAAGTTCTTCCATCTCATAGAGCAACCTCACCGGTTATTTTCTTTTATCAACTCTGAACAGAATGGTGGGCAGTAACTGACTAAAATTGATCACTAGACTGCCTAAAGATGACTTCAGCTATGGAAAAACCAAAAGAGAGAAACTGACAAGGTATATAGTGAAATAAACAAAATAAAGCTTGAACAAATGTAGTTGGACCCCATAATTTTTCCGGTTTATGCCTTCGCAAGCTAAAAAGCTCCATTACACCTTTATGATGTGCATCGTACAGATAGAATTCACAGAACAATACACATTGATTTCAAAAATTTTGAACCCAGAAATGAGTAGCCTGACTGTGAACTGCTTGTTACAAATCAAAACCGATACATGGAGTACCCTTTTGCAATTATGAATGCACTATATCCTTTGCAATAATTTCCACATCTCAACTAGTGAAAGATCCCAATTTGTTTTGTTTTCCTAGCATATTGTACATTTGTCAACCAGATTTGCAGAATTTACAGTAGCCCATCTAATGGTTTAGGTATCATCAATGGCCTCATTTATTTTGTTTTTCAAAAAGTAACTACCCAGCTTGGTCACCATAAGAAACACTAGATGGTCTAAAATGAAATATCACATGACAAAATCTCTCTATTTATTGAGACTTAATAATCAAAAAGTTACTATGTCTGAGGTTATATGGGACCTAGGGTAGATATTGAACTTTGATCAAAAACAAATTTGATGCACCAACAGATTTCAACCAAAAAAGAGTACTCCAAATCTTTTCAGATGACAAAGACCATTAGTTCAGAAATAAGCTTTTTTTAAAAATACATTAAACTCCACTCCCTAAATCCCTGTATCTACAAGCTGAATAGTGGGCATTTTCCATGTTCTCTTACCTGGTAACTCAGAACATAAGCTTATGTTTTGGAAGCGGAGCGTCCTTACCACTATAGGTTATCCCTCCCTTTATCAGTCCAAAAACTAGATAATAAATGACCAAAAAAGAAAAAGGACAATTTCCATTTACCTTGCGATGTTAAGCACGCTTAAGAGAGGCAACGACAAATAACTTGAAGATGGAAAGGGTGGAATTATCAAATCAGAATTTGGTGCAAGTAATGGTTCAAGCCAATGACGCCCCCACATCCTGGCAACATCGAGAGGAACCCACCTGAAAGAATCCATATTTGTTGAGTGACGTCCAGAAATTTACAGATGTAAGGTTAAACTGAGAAGCAAGTCCTAAACAGATTACCCATTGCAGTTCAATGTCAATCGACTGGCACCTCTTGCAATAAGGATCTGCAGTAACACAAAGTAAATACTCATTCAGAAGCTAACAAGGATAAAAAAAAATTGCATCAGAAAACAACCATATAAATACCAGGAGGCATCGGAAGTAAACATCTTTTACTTCTGGACTTCTGGTAATCAAAATTATTTAGATAGCAGCAGGAAGATGAGTTAACCAATCACCTGACAGCATTTTAGATTTCCTCCACAGGCAGCATAGTGCAAAGGAGTGCTTCCAGCTCCTAGAGAATGATTTATTTATAAAAAGAAAAAGTCAATTAACAGTCAGGTAATTTCCAGAAACATCTAAAAATGCCTCAACCGAGCATATACCTATTAGATCCATAGATGACCCATAGTGAAATGTCACAGCTGATACATTTGCATTAAGATCAAGCAGGAGCTGGACACAATCAAAATACCCGTTCAATGCAGCCATATGAAGAGCAGTAATACCACCATCAGCAGCTTTATTTACAAATTTTGACAGTGCACTGCAATGAAATAAAGCAAATACAGTGATTAGCCTAGTAAATGAAGCTTACCAGATACAACAGTCCAGTTTTTCCAAGAAGAACTCAAAACTTCAAAGTCAAAGAACTTCATGTCAGAAGACACAAGCATGGTTATATATCAGCTCATTCTTCTCAACTAATTCTCTTATCAGAACCTAGACATCTGTTGTAGAAAACAGCGAGCTAACAAATGAAGAACTCCTGAGGGCCCTTCTTTTATTAGAGCATATGTTCTACACTACCACCTGAGTCTTCTTTGTTGTCTTATCCGATTTGCATTTAGCCCTCAATCAATGACATCACAGGTCAATCAGTGCTTTCATTGATACCTAAAATCTTCATAAATAATTCCTGTCTATTTGTACAATTCAACATGAATCCATAAGACAAGAATGAAGATGAATAGAACAGATCACCAACCTTTGCTCATGCTTGCTTTTCGAATTTGAACTGTCACCCCTGTCAGCATTTGCTTGAGCATTTATAGACTCAAAAGGGACACTAGGAACAAAATCAGTCACCACAAGTCTTATGCATCTAACATGTCCATTCACTGCTGCAAAATGGAGTGCTGTCCTTCCACTAAGATAATCTGCCCTGGTAACCTGAAAAGAAAGTTTAAGATGCAAAAGGGGCAAATGCTATTAGACGAAAGAAGAAAAATCTAGAGGTTGTACAAGCTCTAGTAGCCAAATTAACAAATAAAAAACCATAGAGGCGAAAAATCAAAGGGAAGCTCACATTGCATCTAAAGAGAAGAAGGGTTTGAACAACTTCCCAGTGGCCATATCTACATGCCTGCATCAGTGCCGTCTTCCCAAAAAAAAAAAACTCAGCCATTAGATTCAACCATAGATATACCCAAACTTCAAAATGCCTCAAGATGTACTTCGATACTAAAATTGACCCAAAAAATCCATCTAATGGAGCCGATCTCTCATTAAACCAACTACTCTTACCTGAATATCAGCTCAAACTAAACAGGAACAATTTTAAAAATAAAATTCAATCTAGTACCTGACCACAGTAGTTTCTAGAATTGACATCAGCGCCATTCTCAAGCAACAATGCAACAATCTGAAAATGGTTCAACACAAATCGAGAACGTAAGATGAGCGATTAAGAAGAAAAAAACAAAAAAGGGGAAGTGAGAAATACCTCGTTGTGTCCCTTAGCTGCAGCAAAATGAAGGGGGGAATTGAGTCCACCAAAAGTAGAGTACTTTGAAAGGCATGGATTGCAATCAAGCAACATCTTAGCTTCCACATAATCGCCGTCTCTCGCCGCCGATACCAACCGTTCACCGGACGCCGAACACCCAAAAGAATTACCCATTTTTTTTACTCTTGAAGAAAAATCCAAGCTGTGTCTCTCTCAATATATATCAATGTCTAAGTCAAGATTTTGTAATGGCAGTATGTGATGAAGCAAAATTTGACTCAACAGAGCGTTTATGTCTTTTACAAGGATTATTTGAAATTAAAAAGATAAATTGGGGGTTGTGGAAAAATTAGGTCAACTGTCGTTAAACAAAATTTGGGGAAAAAAAAAAGTGAATGGAAATTGCTTTATAGTGGTTTTTTTTCGATTGGTCTATTTATTTAAATTTATATTGAGATTTTTATTAATTTAAATTCGTATGTGTAAAGTTAGTTAAAAAAAATTTTGAATCGGATATTTTTTATTAACTTTGAACAAAAATATATAGTTAATATTTGGATATAACGATATTTTTATGGATATAAATTGGATTTTTCTTTCTTTTTACTATTGATGATTTATTCTCTTCATTAGATGAAAATAAGGTAAAATATATCTACATTCAAATGATACTTCCTTCGTTTTATTTTACGTGATATTCTTTTCTTTTTGCTCCGTCTGAAAATAAATGTCACCTTATTCAAATTGGAAACAATTCACTTTTAGAATTACTTTTTTACCCTCAGTAAAATAACTTTTTAACCATACAAATATCTAAGAATGATTTTAGACCACAAGTTTCAAAAATTTTTCTTTCTTAAATATCGTATCAAATCAAAGAATATCACATAAAATAGGATGAAAAAAATAATATATAGGATGAAAGAAGTAATATATAGTGATAATTGCAATAGTGATTTCAACATTTTACCTAGTAACTGATTTGTGTTTGAAATTACTGTATTGTTTTTCTAATAACATTTCTATCTGATTTCTAAGAATAATTTTAATAGTTTTGCTAAAGTATTTGGATAAAAGGGTGGCGGTGGGTTATTTGGAAGAAAAAAAATAAAATAAAAGATAATTGTGTTTTATATTATTATTTTTTCTAGCATGGAGTAGTTGGAAAAAGAACGCAAGTGGAATTTCCTTTTCTGAAGTAAATCGTAAGTTAGGAATTTGGGAAAGAAAGATAAAGCTGCATCAATTAAACGAAAAAATATAGGATAAAATAAGGACTAAAGAATCCCCAAAAAAGTAGTAGTAAATTTTTTTTATCGGTATTTTCATACTGAAATTTAATTATTTCTAATTTATACCATATCAAGTTTCATTCAAGAAAAATATTTTCTATCAAAAAAATTTATATGTAAAATTTAAATTTTAAAACTCTTAATTAACGTATCTAAATATATTAGAAACTCCTTGTATTTTGACATTTTTTAATAAAAATTCTGTTTCGCAAGTACTTATCTAAATTGTTAATTTAAATCACTAACTTAGGAGTAAATAATATCCTAAACCTTTTACAAGTTAATCGAAACCATACGTAAGGCATTTATTTATTTATTTATTTAATAATGTGGTTTAGCATAATCCGAACGGGTAGCATTAGATGTAGGATCTGTCTTTCTTGTGTGTTTTGTTATCTTTACGGCATATTTCTTGTGACTTCCGACTTTATATTAGTTTTATTATTTATGTTTATTCTTATTGACTTTAAATAATTGAAGGTTTAGATTTGATAAGCAAATAAAAAAATTATCATCTCAATTTATACATAATCCAGAAAAATAGGATTGCAATAGACTATGACTGATTCAAGATTTCAATTAAGGGTTTAAATTTTAAAAAGCAAACATATGAATTAGCAGAAGGAAATCAATATCTATTATATATAAATAAAAAATAATTTTAACGACGTATAAATTCAAATTATTGTGTAGAAAAATTCTACAGATATAACTTAAGATATAAGCTACTCTTGAGATTTCTTGTTGTACTTTAATTGTCTACAAAAATTTCAAGCACAAATCTCTTAACTAATGGGCACGATTTAGTCAATAGGGAGGCTGGTGAATTAAAATCAAGTTTTAAACACGTTAAGAAACAGAACACTTTTTTTATAAGTTAATTATTACTTATTCGTAAAAATAATACGCTTACGTGACATTCCTTCATTTTTGGTTCGTCTCAAAAAAAGTTACCTTACTATAATTGGAAACAAGTTAACTTTAAAATTCTCATTTTATCCTTAATGAAATGATTCTCAACCATATAAATATATCAGAATAATTTTAGATCAGAAGTTTAAAAGTCTTACTTTTTTCTTAAACTCGATATCATATCAAAGAGTGTCACATAAAATATGACGGAGCGAATAATTAAAAATACCAGTCCATTGACTAGTATTACCCGCCACTCTACTTTTCATGTTTGCTTTAAATTAAAACAAGAAAGAAAAGACATATAATACTTTGGTAAGTGAAACCATGAGATGAGAAAACTGAAATGTAATTTATTTTGTCTAACTATTCAAAAAAAAATTATCAATTGATTTTGTGGAATACTTCAAGTTGACAAATGGAATTGCTTAGATGGGCGTTATATTTTTGCATACGTATTCCAACAGTTATGGTCTTTGAAACATTTTCATTCTTACATTTCAATATCAATTTGTCATAAATTAATTTGGTAAAGCTTAGAAAGTATTCCATCTGGTCAATCTGATGTGATAATTTTAGCTTTTATAGGTAATCCAACATAAGTAGTTTTATCCATAATAAAAACGTATTTCTTTTCCTTATTTAGATAAATGAATTTTTACGTAATCAAGAGATCATATTAAATAAATACTCCACTATTTACTTTTCAAAAATTGAGTATAAACACCTTTTATTTTTAATAATAAAAAAATATATAAAATTATGTAATATGAACTGATAGACTACCGGTTGACATTAATATCAACATGAAGTAATTGAAGAATAATAGTTTGATATCTATTTCTTTGTCCCAAAATTTGCTAGATTTATTTTTTCTTATATAATAAGAGAAAGTTGATGATGAAGCGGGTACATCTCCATCGAGTGTCTATTGAATAAAGATATTTTCATAAAAAAAATTTAAACTTATTCTTTTAATTTTATTTAGCAAAAACTTATATAATAATTAGCTAGGACAATCCCACTAGCAAAGCTCCACTACTTGAAAAGAGGAAGATATACTCATAGCCAAAAACAAGTTTATGGATTTAGGTAAAACGAAAAAAATATATGTTTTAATTATAGTTATCGTTCTTCTTGATTATCATTAAAAAATTAAATTAAATTGCAATTTAAATTAAATTAATTAAAAATTAAGATTTTATTTTAGATTAAGTTTAAATTTTGAAAATTGATATTATTTGATCTGGCTCTGATTTTACTAAGAAATACAAAAATAATCAATCGAAGCAAAAAATTGTATATATAAATTTTATAATTATTTATATATTATCATAATTAAAGTATAAATATGTTGTTAAATCTTAACTTTATCATTTTGTCAAATCTAACATCTTAAAGTTTACCCCAACTATGAAACAACTTGCAATATTTAATAAATTAATGGATACATTTATTTTTTGACATTCTATTCTACGTACTTGAAATTAAATGGTATCATCCAATGCATATGTCAAATCAAGGATAATCAAACCAACAATTGCTTTTTAAATTTGATTTAATTTAAAATTTTAATAACAACTAAATTTATTTTGATTTTAATGTTAATTTTAATAAATAATCAATCTAAATAATACTCCTAATTACAATAAAAAATAAAGGAGTATCAAATTAAATATAATAATAGGTCGATTATTTAAAAACAAACATGTCTGCTACTCCACCAGAAAAGGTAACAGGAAATCCGCGAAAAAGGAAGCGACAAAGGTTGAGGCTTGTTGCTAATTATTATAACTTTCTTAATTTAGAGAAATCAAAAGATTCAGTCATGACTCAACCATTAACCATGGTTGCAGTGGCAAAGTCGAAAATTTGATAAAAATATATAAAAAAATTATTACGTTAAAAATATGTAAAAATATATACTCATTAATAATTCTGTTTACATCACATAATTTTTCACCGAAAAGTGTTCATTGGACCACTCTTCACTTGAAATGACTTTGCCCATGAACGTAAAAAGTAGTGATAGAGTAATAAATATTTTTCAAAAGGTCTTGAAGTTCAAATTATGATTCATAGGTATACAGTCACATTAAACAAGAAAATATTTTCCAAGACTTTTTAATGTAAATTTAAAATAATTAAAATAACAAAAATAGAGTGAGCTATTAGCCACAAACAACATTTTATTGTAAATGTTTCTTTTTAGGAAAGTAATTAAGTTCAATGTCTTTATATGTTTGTTCCACCTGCTTATTTTGTATGAAACTGAAAGCGACTCTCCATCCCTAATGAAATCTTTGGCAACATTACCTATGGGAAAAAAAGGATCTTTAGTCCTTAGTAATACTAATTTAAATATTAGTATGGTAGATGAGGATGACGATAAGTTGCTTCATGATATTAGCATTTTAATTTTTTCAAATATAAATACAATATTTAAGGCAAAAAGACATATATTATTATTTTACGTAAAAAGAATTCCGTCCTTGTCGTCGGACCGGATTTCTTCTGATTCAAGAAAGTTGAGTATGGCGGATAGGAATGTGGAGAATTTGTTTCTATCATTTGAATAAACTCCTTATTGATCACTTGAACATTCCTTCCTTCAACCAGAAAAAGGAATTTCACATTCTAAGCAAAGACAAAAGACAAAACAAAAAAGTTGGCTTCAATTATCTCAAATATATAAAACTGTAACCTACATAGAGGGATTTAATTCAACCATACCCTTTAATTTATTACAATATCATAGAATTCACTATAACGTTTAATTTTATTATCAAGATCGCGATCATCTATTCAATTTTTACCCCACCTACTCTTGTTTTTTCACTTTGCTTGGTGAGTTAAAATAATTTTAAAATGCACTTAATTTGAATTATATTCATTTTTTTAGAAAAGAACTCACATTATTTAATTTTGTCTATAAATAATTTCATTCTTTTTAGGTAGGACTTTATTCATATACTTAATATTTTTTTCTTCTTGAACTAAGTTCCACATGTTACGTGGTCCATTACCATTCATGGGCTAAATTTGAGATTAACTATGAATCATCAACAACATCCGGATATATATGATTACCAACCCCTCAAGTAAGCGCTAATGTTAACGATTCACGAGTAATAGTAAATAATGTTAGAGTAATAATTAAAAAGTTAACTTGATGAAAAATCATAATCAATTAAATTTATACGAAATATGGTATAAACCCTAGTTAACAAAAAAGAATTACTCTTTAGAATTAAAAAAAGCAAAAGTTGTCTTGCTTTACGGAGTGGGTGAGTTAGAAAATAGAAAATTATTCAACGTGGAGTGGGGTTAGTTGAAATAGTTACGGGTTAAGTCTGAACTTATACCATCCCACTCCATTGTCATCTTCGTGTCTCAAAACTATAAATGAAGGTAGTAAATCAAATATACGAAGGTAGTTAGTCGGCCCCACACTATAATTTTGTCAATTTTCGTCGTCTTATCGAATTATTAGCTCTTTTACTAATTATTGAACTAGAATAAAAGTAAAAATTGTTTTTCTTTGCAAGTGGGGAACTAAAAATAGAAAAATATTCAATGTGAGATGGTGCGAGTTAAAATTTTTGTAGGTACAAGCTGAACTCGTTCCAACCCTCCTCCTTCCATCTCTATGTCTTCAAACCTAGGAGTGAATATAGTAAATCAAATATCAAATCAAACATGCAAACCAGTTAGTTCCCCACCCCCTCCCCCATACTATTGTTCTGTCATCTTTTCATACTCGTCTAGCCGAACTATTGGCTCTAATACTAGTTGTTGAACTGAAATAAAAGCAAAAAGTGACCCACGGGTGATTTTTTTTCTCGTCATCTCTTGCTGGCAGTCTGCAACACTTATAAACTTCAGTCATAACACACAGCACAACACTGTCTAACACTTAGATTATTTCACTTTTCAAGCAGCAAAGAACGTAATGAACACTTAGAACAATTTACAGGAATGCTTCCCAACCTTTTATTGATAACTCAATAACAAGGAAAAAGGTCTCATGAATTTGTCTAAGGCATAGAACTAGTATATAAATTCGAATTTAAACCAAGCCACACATGTGCCGCGCACATACCTTAGGCGAATTTATACCTTGCCCAACACTTAGAATATTTTCTATTGTCTTCCAACACCTAGTTTTATTTCTGACCTGTTACCAGAACCTTGCCCACACATGAATCAGCATTGCCTTGCCATTGTCAAGCCCCACAGTCTTGCCTTGTCAAGCCAACACACTGCCAAGCCTTAGTCTTGTCAAGCAGCAGCTGTCTTGTCTTACCTTGCCGATGCCACTGTCTTGCCTTGTGTCCAAGTCTACTTAGCCATCACTCCAGCATCCTTGGTCATTGTATCCAAGCTCCCTTGTCAACACTCAAGTAGCTAGAACACCTAGTAACAAATAGAATA
Organism: Solanum medicagineum; assembly: GCA_026153255.1. Classification (NCBI taxonomy): domain Eukaryota; kingdom Viridiplantae; phylum Streptophyta; class Magnoliopsida; order Solanales; family Solanaceae; genus Solanum; species Solanum medicagineum. The sequence goes on from JAPFFP010000070.1 coordinate 3,640,857, forward strand.
TCAAATCAAATATATAAAGGCTATTAGTCGCCTCCAACACTATCGCTTTATCATCTTTCCATGCTCGTATAATCAAATTATTGACTTTGATACAAATTATTAAACTAAAACAATCCAAAAGATTTTTTAAAAGGACCTCGCATCATTCAAATTATTACAAATATAGCTTTTATTTTTATTTTCATATAAAATTTTATTCACACACCCAATATGTGTTATCTTGCACTATAAATAAAAAGAACTTTTTGGTAAAAATAGCATTGATCATGGCCACAAGGCCAAAAAAAAGGCCAATATATTATATAGCTCCAACTGCATAATGAAGGAATTTCTTACCAAAATTCTTTTTGTGGATAACCAGTAATAATGTTTTAACAACCATCATTAAACATCATTAGCGTAGGACCTACCTGTAAAACTTCCTATGATTCCATTGGCTCATATAAAATGGAAGAAAAGTATTTGGTGCCTCTGCTAATTAATTTAATTTAAATAGTCATTTCATCCACTCAACAAAAATATCTACCAAATACTACTTTAATCTTCCTTCTTAATTATTTTGTAGTAATTACACATGCATATTCTTTTATTAATACGTAACACTCACCAAAACTGTTGTATTCAATTCATACCATCATTGAGTCATTCACTCATACACATGAAAAATTGGTCTTCATGGCATATAAAATTTAGCGAAAATGACAAATTATCAGTGATAATGAAATTATGCTTTAAAAAGTCAATAAGATTACGAAAATATGAATTTAGCTACGAAATTTATCGATAATCTCTAGCTAATATGTCGTTTATAAGATGCCCCTAGTCAATATAATTTTCTTAGCTATATGGAATTAGCATGTGTTAAGTTTTTGCCCTGAGTTTCTTACCATAATTGGAGTTTTCCTTTTACGAAAAGGAAAGCAGAAACTCTCCATATTGGTGAATCATTTTTCTATTAGGAAAAGAAAAATCGAATTTCTCCATATTTGTCGAATCCTTTTTCTAGTAGGAAAAGGTTTATGACTCTATAAATAGAGGCTCATTCCTTC
>JAPFFP010000070.1:3644381-3681714 GCA_026153255.1 Solanum medicagineum
GGTACAGTCGAGTGTCTTACGAGTTTTATATTTGACTTTTGGGAGAGGCAAAGATAAGAAGATTAAGGGCAATAGTAGGTAAAAAAATATTTTAAATTTTGTTTTTTAAAAAAATTATATTTTTTTCAGAAGAATATTTATAGTTTGTTCTTTTACTTTTAATTTATATTAATGTTTTTATTTAATTTTTGTCAATGTGGCATGTCATGTAGCAACACTTTCTCCAATAAAATAGAGAGTGTATTACACTCCATTGATGTGTGTTTCTCAAACTAATAAGTGATAGTTTGAGTGTGTTTCTCAAACTTCTAATACTTTAGGTGTGAAACTCAAAAAAATGATAGTTTAGGTGTGTTTTGTATACTTATCTCTTATTTAAATTTAATCAAATAACATATCAAGTGAAATTTCATAAATGGAGTTTGGAGAAGGTTGAAGTTGCGCAACGTTACCCTTATAAGAGTAAAAAGATTATTTCTGATATACCACCAACTCAAGTAAACTATCTCAAACAAGTGGCAAAAAAATTTCATCAAAGACCAGTAACAACAATAATCAATATGAAAATCGGTGGAAAGGAAATAACATATATTAGTAGAATTGAACAAGTCTAAGAAAGTAAGAATTGCTAAGGGAAATTAAACAACAATGCTGCTACCTACGTATAGTACTTGGAGTGCAAGTTCACTGAGATAAATATGAAAGTAGGGATTGTATGAAAATATATTTTACACAAATAAATACAACAAGGTTCGATCTTTTTTTAATTTTGTCTTTTATAAATTTAAATTTGATATAATTATATATTTATATGCTATTAGAAAACAAGAAATTAGTGACGGCAAAAATTTCATAGCTTAACAACAAAAATTTCAAATGCTAATCTTAAGGATTAGAGCAGATTATTAGGAAATTCAATTAACTAGAAGCTTTTAGTGACTGATTAGCTAGGGATTACCGACAGATTCCATGACTAATTCTGTATTTTCTAGTACATGAAACCTTCACTTTTATTAAAAGAATTCTAATAATCGATTTGGTACAATTCAATTCCGACCAAAAAAAAAAAACAATTCTTTTACAAAATCATCGATACCCAAATAATAGGCATATTTTTATAGGTTTCCTGCAAAAAGGAAAAAAAAAAGAAAACGTAGTCGACCAAACGACCGCTATGTCAGAATTAGTTAGAAATGAAGTCACTTTAGGCCCCCTTCAAATATGCATAGAGAGATTAATGTGTTAAAACTACATCCTGAATGGATGAATACATATTTTATTATTCTACTCCATTTATAGATGAGGTTTTGTTGAAGAGACAGTATAAAGGTGTTTGTGGGCCGCCACGTTATTTGTACAATTTGGTTAGAAATTGAAAAAGTAATTGCTCCTAGTCCTAGTTGAAGCATATATTAACAAAATTGAATAATCAAGTGTAAGTAGCTATTCATCAAAAACCATTTCTAACAAAAAATAATGTTTAAAATAAGTCGAATAGGCTATGCGTAGAAGCTCATTTTGTGTATGCAGCAGGCAGCAACCAAGGAGAGGGGGAAGTCACGTGTTATCCTTTCGTAAAAAATAAGATAGAATCATGTCATACAAAAATTGAGTCATCACATGTCATGTTCCATATTCTCGAGGAAAGACCATTTGGTAATGGATGATAGAGTACAATAAATAACTTTTTGATAACTGATATACAAAGTACAAACAATAAACAAATATACTCTTTAACTTGACAAAAAAAGTAAGTTTTTTAAAACTTGTGTTCTAAAATCATTGTTAGAAATAATTTTATTAAGAATAAAAAAAGAATTTCAATTAGAGTAAGATTATATTCTTTTTGGGACAGACCAACAAAGAAAAGAATATGTTTTTATTGATACAGGAAAAAATAAAAATAAAGAAGGCAAAAGGTGTGCATGATTAGAAAATGAAACTAGAAAAGGGTAAAAACAGGTATATGTATTAGATATTCTAACGGAGAAAAGTTAAATTATATTGGTACGTTAAGGATAGTACTTTTCTTTTTTGTCGTTGCATGGAAGAAGAACAACAAGGTACCTTTGTGAGAAAGGCACGCAAATATACTAAAGCAACCAAATGAGCACAACTAAAAATCAGACATGGGCAAAAGAATTCAAAAAGGACCTGTAGAGAAGAAATAAAAGAGCACACAACAATAATGTCAAAGGGCCACAAAAGTCAATACACGAACCACACCGCTTCATCATCAAACAACTGAATAAACCAACCATATCAAATATTAGCGAACCAACTCGGTTCGTTCATTGACTCAAACCCGACTTCTTTCTATCAAAACTCAACTTGTATACTTATTGTCACTCATAAAACATGCATCATAAACCACAAACCAAAATACTTCGACATTAATTGCACTGGAATGCAATCTTGATATTTTGCACTGTACGGTTGATGAGGGTGTTCACAGTGTTCACCGAATCCATCGTCAGATTTCCTGAAGGCAGGCTGTTCACCAAAATTTGGAATGCAACCGTCAACAGAGACCCATTACTCCTACCCTCACTTTCCGGCATTCCACTGTTCGAGTTCTCGTAACAATCGGGAACAATAGCAAGTCCTGATGGAAGGAAAGCCACGCAGGAAGAGTCTCCACCATTCATCACAACATTCATATCTCCAGTATCAAGGGATGTATATGCTATAATGGAACCGGATACATCCGTGCACGACTCCTGCAAGGTCAAGAGACTATTTTGATTACCATCGCCATCAGTCACCTGCAAGTCAAGCCAAAACACTCATTCAGAATTCAATGTTTAGTAGTAAGTGTGTACTAAGTGGTGTAGTTTTATGCCACATTTCTAAAAGTCACGCCAGTTTCACTCACGTTAGTGCGGAACAGAGAGATGCTGTTGCCAAGATCCTGACCCTTGGCAATGTGGACTATTGGGTGCATGGAACCACCATGGGACAACACATCCCATTGACTTCTTGTCTGTTCATTTCGAAGGAAGTCAAACAAACGCTTATGTGTCACCGGCAGCCAGAAGGTCCTGGAGGCACTCAACACCATACCATGAGGGTCACCAGGTTCACCAATAGCCTTCCTCATAATCAACTTACTCTCCTCTGCAGACCCTGATTGGATTGGTTCCCACTTGTAATAGGTTGAACAAACTCCACTGCAAAAGTTGCGAGTCACGCGTCGAGCCAGCATTGCAATACTTCTCCGACCATTGGGACTAACAACTGCCAATAGTGGAACTCAATAAGCATCCATTATCATTTCAAAGTTCGAGAGGGTTAAATGAACAATGTGATGTGGTACCTGAATTATCACCGCTGGGCACAGCAGACGACATGATGACTGCCAAGAACTCGCATTGCCTTTGTAGGGTGGCAATCCACCGCTGGGCACCAAAGCCCAGGCCAGACCTGATGTAAGGGCGGCAGTAATTGTGGATGGTACTCTCATCATATTCCGTGTGCTCAATCCAAATAACCTGAAATTTTCCATCAAGATTTTACTAGCAGTTGAAATTGAGTAGATTAAGAAAGCTTTGACATCAATTGGTCTGTCAGTAGTAACTTAACTAGCAACTCAACACAATTAAAGGATTTATATGCTTCCAAAAAGCATAGATCAATCTGTGTATGTAGTAGCTTTAGTGGGCATAAAGTTGGAATTCCAGAATAAAAAGATGTAGGATGCAAGGAAATGATTATAGTTACTTGTTTATAATCACTCAAGAAAATAGGATGCAAAAGAGAGCATAAATGAGTTCACAACGTGAGTGGTTTTTCAGTAATCTAGAATTCCCAGAGGACAGTGTAACATGGTTTGAAACTCAGTGCAAAATGTGAAAAGTTGTGATTTTACTTTCTATCATTGCTTTCCTTATTAGTCGTTCTTCCTTGTTTTTTTTTTTTCCTTTTTTCTGTATCTAATTTATTCTGCTTATGGACTTTTGAGACAAGGGTTCCCCGAAAACAGCCTCTCTACCTCTACGAGACACTGGTAAGGTCTACGTACATTTTACCCTCCCCAGACCCCACTTGTGGGATTCCACTTGGTATGTTGTTAGATTGGGAGGGTACAATAGAAATCTATATTGAGGTCAAATAACACAAGTGGTACCAAGTAAACACCACGCCATGATACAAGCATAGATTCACAAGCACGTGCCCCCCCCCCCCCTTTCCCCCGGGGTCTACTATATTTGCTTGTACAGTTTAGATGAAACTACCGAGGCTGTGCCTTTACACAATGATCATAAATTTACAAGTTCAAGATACAGAAAAAGGAGTTGAGGCATCTTGCAATACTGTAAGGTTGACATCCTCGATTAACCAAATTTCTAATCTGGCAGAAGCCTAAGCAAACAAATATGAAAAAATCTAGCCTTGAATATGATGATAACATAAATAAACATACAGAAGCATCTACAGAATAAAATAACAATAGAAGGTTCAGATTCTTAGGCTACAACTGTCAAATTATTTTACTGACAGCACTTCCAAAAAATGCCAAGGATAAAATATATTTCAGAAGCAAAGGTCAAGAGAATCAACACTCCAGAACCAGATAATAAGAAGTGCATTAAAGAAAAAAAAAACTATGTAAGCAAAATGACAAGATAAACCTTCATTAAGAACAAATCAATACACAAACCAACAAGAAAAAATAAAACAATTTAGCTGGTTAATTTCAGCAACTTACGGAGCACTGCATGGAATACTAAATGAACAGTTACCTTGGAGTACCCATTGGGCAAGTCTTGCACAATACATCCAGAAGGGAGTCTCCTGCAGTTTCCAGCTTCACGCGGTTGTGAACCTTCTTGGATAGCATCAATAGATACATCCACCACTACCCAGACACCTTCAGCGTGTTGCTTGCAGAACCGTAGAAACTTTACTTGACGGACAGGAACTAAAGCAGACGGAACTTGGAACTCAGCTTGGATCTGCAAATCAATATTTTCAGACCTCTATCGCAGGACAGGCAAGAAAAGAAACTTAGGATGGATGACTCCCACAAAAATAACAATAACATACCAAGAGCAAATTGCCATCCTTGCTTCCACCTGAGCTGTTAGAGATCACATTCATTGTAGAGCTTCTGCCAACAATACTTGAGAATGTATCCATCCATCGACTCTGCATTAGTAGAATTACATGTTGGAAAGCAACAATATGTTTTTTCCCTCTACTTGAAAGTTAAAAGTTATTTTAATCAAAAGAACATGCAGGCCATTAATGCAACACCCCTTAAATAAAAAAAAAGAAAATCCTATGTTCAAGAAGCAAATTGGAGAAACAACTTTCACATTCAGCAATGGTTCAAAGGAATCAAAATGTAAACTAAACGTTTCAAGATGAAGGAACCTACTGTGTCCATCAGACTCTCCACCAAGGCCAGACTGTTGATCATCACTGTACCAGCTGCCTTTGTTGCTTCAGCTGTGAAGTGAGCAGGTTTCATGCCAATACATGGAGGGAAAGACCTAGCATACTCCTCAAGGTTCAATTCTTCTGCACTTCCATCAAAGTTTCTAAGCCACAGAGGACCACCAATATCAGCCAGCTTAATCAGCTCAGTCATGGAAGCAAAAGCAAGCTCTATTAACATGTTCTTATCATAGGATACATCTACACCAGCCATGTTGGGGGTGGGCCTAGGGGATATTGAGATACCATTGCCAAAATTAAGTCCCATTGGCAATGCAGTGTCAACAGAGCTCATAGCACCAAAGCCATTTCTTCCCACAGCAAGCTCCAGAGCAGAATTAGCCATCCCAGCTGGCATTGGAGCAGGAGCATGGAAAGTTTCCAAAGGCCTTCCCAAGAATTTATTGGCCACAGCGCATATCCTATTATATTCGTCTCTTAGGCGGGCATTCTCTATCTTTAGATGGTGCTCCTCAATATGTATCTCCCCGAGAATCGCCGGACCACCACAATGTGGGCAAGCTGGGTTCCTCATAGCTTCCTTCATCCCTATGTTTTCAATACGGAGCTTATCGTTTTCTTGTTTCAGCATCGAATTCTCATGCCGTTCCATCTGGGTCTGAAACAATGTAGGTTCACTTATACATTCTATGTGACAAAATCTTGCACAAGGTATAATAAATTTAACAAAATAGTGTCAATGTTGTGACATTTACCTTCATCTGTGTTCTCCTATTTTGGAACCAAAATTTTACCTGCCTGCTTTCCAGTGATAGTCTCTTACCAAGTTCAAGTCTTGCTTTCTCATCAGGGTGTGGATTCTCCTTAAAAGAACTGTCAGATAAAAAATTTCAGAAACAATCCAAACAAAGTATGAAAAGAACAATATGAAATGGTATAATACATACGCTTCAAGTTCTTGAATCTGGTATGGGGTATGCCTATGATATTTCTTTTTTGATCTGGATGAGCTACCAATTTGATTTTCCATTTCATCGCCTGATCCAATCCCGTCTAAATTCTCACTGCCAGACCTGCTCTCATAGTCATCGTCTCTGGAGGTCCTTCCCATTGCAACAGCATCGAAATTCACGTCACCAGCACCTTCCATCTTTGGTTTCTGCAAATTAACCCAAATACACTATTCATCCCAAGCAACAAAAACACACCCACAACAAAAAAAAAAAAAAAACTTTTAGAGGAGGCCTACAAGCGCAAGAGATAACGGGGAAGAGTTAAACATTGAATGGGGTAAAGATGATGTGATAAGTTGTGACTGAGCAATAGTAGCAGTAGGCATGGCTTCGTGTGAACTATCAGCCACCAATCTTGAAACCCCAGAACTACCACCGTCACCGCCTTTTCCTCCACTACTACTCCCAATGAAACCTCCAAAACTCATCAAAACTGAACAACCCCCTTCCTCTCTTTTTACCAAAAACAAAAAAAAAATCCAAACTTTGATATGAAAAAGACTCAGAACTCTCTTGTCAATCACTATCAAGATCTCAACTTTCCCATCAACACTTGATAGAAACTTTTCATATTTATACACCCCAGACAAAGTATTTTAGTCCAAGATTTTGGTGATGAACATAAAACTCAACAACCCAAACCCACAAAATTAAAGAAGAAGCCAAAGGGGTTGGTACAAGACAACCAAGAACCCTTATTGCACCTTCCCCTCTAATGCTACTTCTTTGCGCAAATGAGAGAGAGAAATGGGTTGGCCTAAATAATAAAAAGGAAACCCTACGAGTATTTCATTCAATCAAAGAGATATGGGTTTTGAGTTTTGACTGCTTATAGCTGTCATTGTAAAAACAGTGGGATCACTACCATAAAAGAGGAAAACGAAAGGTTATATAAATGGGGCTAAGTAAACCAGTATATATATCTATATATAAGAAAATGTAATGATAAAGAAAAAAATAAAAAGTGGACTTTTCAATACCTTACAAAATAAAACTGCAAGAAACCAACAAAAACAGGAGGAGAAAAAGACTCTGTTGACTCTACAGATACACAAAAAGTGCATAACCTTTTCTAAAAATTATTAGAAACTCCTAAAAGTTGAAAAAAGACTTCAGAATATTATTTTTCTATGTAAAGTAAATACAAAAACTTCAAGATTCTGTGTGGACCTATTGAAATTCCACACACACATATACACACAGTTCCAGAAGAGTCCAAACTCCATATGCTCATTTTGGGATCCCCACGAAAGGTTACCCAGAATGAAGTTGATTAATTAATAAATAAATTAATGGAAGTTTTACAACAAATAATTCAATTAAATAAAATTCAAATGAAAATGGCGCACTGACTTACCAGAGAGTAACGCACGCTAGTCAATGCAAATTGTTTAACTTGTTCCACGTCTCGATCGATTCCCTTCAATAAACATAAACAAATGTATATCAAATTAAATTCACAAAGGAAACAACATTAAAAAGAACTTTTATTACAACTTACAATTGTCTTTTCTCAACTTTCCAACAGTAAATGAAAAAGGAAAAAGGAAAAGGAAATATATATACGGCTGTTGCTAGGGTGAACAATGAGGGTTAAGTCCAATTACCAAAACAAGTGTTCTTCCATATCTTTATCCCTAGCTGGTTTTTGACTAGTGATGTGGCGCGCTTATCGGCCCACTGTCTCGATTCTTTCCTTTTAAGGATTTCAGTCTACATTCGACGTCTTGATTAATCTATATTTTCGTTATAAAAATTTACTGTAATAAATTGATCTTAGTATTTTTTTAATAAAAGTGCTAATAACATTGGTGCTTAGTTTGAAAAATCGTTGACAATAATGGCGCTTCTTTTTAAAAAACCGTTATATTCAAGGTTCAACGAGACGCATTATGTTAGTTAACATTTTGTCATTCTGTCATATTCTTTAGCAATTCAATTTTACTAAAAAATCAGTGAACTTGTTTTTATCATTTTTCTTTTTTACTTTTTCACTATATTCGTTGTTCTGATTAATCTATAATCGCGCTATAACAAATTACCATGATGAACTAATATTGGTATTTAAGAAAAAAACAGTTACTAATATTATTTCTTGTTTTTTTAAAAAAACGTTAATAATATTATTTCTGGAGACTTATTTTCTCTCTCTACTTTCTCTTCCACCCTTAGTTTTCATGTTTGTTTCTAGACATCGGAGCCCCTCTTTCTCGTCACCGCCAACTTCTCTACAGTTCGCCGGCGCTGTGGAAGTTTGATTTTCTGCGACTGTCCTTTTTTGGCGACTATCTTTTTCCGATGAAATATTTGATTTCCTTGAGACTTTCCTTTTCTTGCTACGATTTTTTTTCGACTACGATGAAGAAATCCAATTCTTGTTTGCGATCCGCTGCCAAATTTATTCCAATTCCAAGAGCTCGGATCGAATCGGTATTGATATACCGATTGAGAATGCTCATTGAATGAGCATTCTCAATATTTTGCCTTGAAGAGGACTCGAACCTCCACGCTCTTTAGCACGAGATTTTGAGTCTCCCGTGTCTACCATTTCACCACTAAGGCATCTTGAAAGTGAATTGTATTCCATGAATATGATTCTCTCTAGTGTGATGTATGGAATATATGACAAAGGTGGATCTATTGATCGGTCATGTCATATAGGCCCGAGTTGGTCATCCAATTGCTTCGATTTGAATTATCTGGAGAATGTAATGCCTGATATATATCAAAAAGATAGACAACAAACCTATTTCTCGATTCACTCAAAGAGGTAAATAGGGTCCCAATAGAGATATGTAAAAAGCAGGTCCGGTTACACGTATTCCTAATCCTAAATGGAACGTAACGATAGGGTTTTAGATCTACTGGTTTTTTCACCAGATCTGTCCTCGTCGTTGAGATTTTTCGATTCTCTCTTCTTCCTCTTGTTTACAACATACTTTTAAAGTGAGAGAAAGATAAATTTAAACACAAATAAAATATTGAAGAAACAAAAATTTAATTGATAACAATGTGAGTACTTAATTCTTCTCTCATAAGATTTCTCCAAGATTCGAGGGTCGTTAGTGGCTATTTCTCGAACGTAGGATGATATATTTTGATCTCTCTATGGTATATTTGAAATATCTTTTCAAGCGAATTTAATACCCTTTATATAGGCATGAATTAAGGTTTAGGGTTTAATAGCCTCCAAGAAAGCCTGACTGAAATATGACTCATTTTGTAGAGTCCTACGAAATTTCGATGTCTACAAATGCCCCCTGCTTCAAGGCTTGTCGGAGTGTAGACTTGATGAAACTCTAAGACGAGGCTTGAAGTGCTTGCGATTTTGTAGCTTCATATTTGCAGATTTGATTTATGAAAGAAGAGATGAAGGGCAGATTTGGTCCCACTAGGCGTGCCAGTTTTTTTGCAACAAATTTTAAAAGTGATAAAAAGATAAATTGCAATCACAAATAAAATATTGAAGAAACAGAAATTTTATTAATAACAATGTAGGAAAAAATCTGGATCTCCCTTGATTCCTCTCTCATAAGATTTCTCCGTCATAAGATTTCTCCGTGATTCGAGGGCCGTTAGTGGCGTATTTCTTGAACGTAGTATGATTTTGACCTCCTTGACCCATATTTTGATCTCTTGATAAATATCCCCAGGATTTATGGGATATTTGAGATCTTGACCTCTTTAAGGTATATATTGAGATGTCTTTTCAAGGGAATATAGTACCATATATATAGGCATGAATTAGGGTTTAGGGTTGAGTTGCCTCCAAGAAACCTGACTGAAATAGGACTCATCTTATAGAGTCCTACAAAATTTCGATGTCTACAAATGCCCCTGCTTCAAGGCTTGCCGGAGTGTAGACGTGATGAAACTCAAAGACGAGACTTGAAGTACTCTTTTTTCCACCATTGTTGGCTTCAGATTTGCATGCAAATTATGAGAGAAAGGATGAAGGGCAGATTTGGTCCCACTGGGCGTGCCAGTTTGTTTACAACAAATTTTAAAGTGATGTAAAATAAATTACAATCACAAATAAAATATGAAGAAATAGAATTTTATTCATAATCTATGTGGGTACAAATCTGGATCTCCCTTGATTCATTTCTCATAAGATTTTTCCCTTATAAGATTTCTTTAAGATTCAAGAGTCGTTAGTGGCGTATTTCTCGAACGTAGGATAATTTTGACCTCTTTGACCGATATTTTGATCTCTTGATAAATATCCCCAAGATTATGGGATATTTGAGATCTTGATCTCTTTAGGGTATATATTGAGATGTCTTTTTAAGCGAATTTAATACCCTTTATATAGGCATGAATTAGGGTTTAGGGTTGAGTAGGCTCCAAGAAACTTTGACTGAAATAAGACTCATCTTGTAGAGTCCTACAAAATTTTGATGTCTACAAATGCCCCCTGCTTCAAGGCTTGTCGGAGTATAGACTTGATGAAACTCTAAGACGAGGCTTGAAGTACTTGCAGTTTTGTAGCTTCAGATTTGCAGATTTGATTTATGAGAGAAGAGATGAAGGGCAGATTTGGTCCCACTGGGCGTGCTAGTTTGTTTGCAACAAATTCTAAAAGTGATAGAAAGATAAATTGCAATCACAAATAAAATATTGAAGAAACAGAAATTTTATTCATAACAATATGAGTACTTGATTCTTCTCTTATAAGATTTCTCTATGATTTGAAGGCCGTTAGTGGCGTATTTCTCGAACGTAGGATGATATATTTTTGATCTCTCTATGGTATAATCGAGATGTCTTTTCAAGCGAATTTAATACCCTTTATATAGACATGAATTAGAGTTTAGGGTTGAGTAACCTCCGAAAAACCCTGACTGAAATAGGACTATCTTGTAGAGTCCTACAAAATTCCGATGTCCACAAATGTCCCATGCTTCAAGGTTTGTCGGAGTATAGACTTGATGAAACTCAAAGACAGGACTTGAAGTACTCGTGTTTCCACTTTTGCTGGCTTCAAATTTGCAAATCTTGATTTATGAGAGAAGGGATAAAGGGTAGATTTGGTCCCACTGGGCATGCCAATTTGTTTGCAACAAATTTTAAAAGTGATAGAAAGATAAATTCCAAACACAAATAAGATATTGAAGAAACGAAAATTTTATTGATAACAATGTGAGTACTTGATTCTTCTCTCATAAGATTTCTTCCATGATTCGAGGGCCATTAGTGGCTATTTCTCGAACGTAGGATGATATATTTTGATCTCTCTATGGTATATTTGAGATGTCTTTTCAAGCGAATTTAATACCCTTTATATAGGCATGAATTAGGGTTTAGGGTTGAGTAGCCTCGAAGAAAGCCTGACTGAAATAGGACTCATCTTGTAGAGTCCTACAAAATTTCAATGTCTACAAATGCCCCCTGCTTCAAGGCTTGTTGGAGTGTAGACTTGATGAAACTCTAAGACGAGGCTTGAAGTACTTGCGATTTTGCAGCTTCAGATTTGCAGATTTGATATATGAGAGAAGAGATGAAGGGCAGATTTGGTCCCACTGGGCGTGTCAGTTTGTTTGCAACAAATTTTTAAAAGTGATAGAAAGATAAATTACAATCATAAATAAAATATTGAAGAAACGGAAATTTTATTGTTAACAATGTGAGTACTTGATTCTTCTCTCATAAGATTTCTCCGTGATTCGAGGGTCGTTAGTGGCGTATTTCTCGAATGTAGGATGATATATTTTGATCTCTCTATGTTATATTTGAGATGTCTTTTCAAGTGAATTTAATACCCTTTATATAGGTATGAATTAGGGTTAAGGGTTGAGTAGCCTCCAAGAAACCCTGACTAAAATAAGACTTATCTTGTAGAGTCCTAAAAAATTTCGATGTCTGCACCTCTCTTGGAAAAGAACGAAAGAGTTTTCCGAGGGGGTTTTCGAGTACACTTTCTGGTATGTTATTGTTGTTACGTTTAAGGTTCAATGAGATATTTTATAGTAATAAACGTTTTGTCATTTGTCATATTCTTTAGTAATTCAACTGTGGTAACAATCAATCAATATATGTTTTATAACTTTTTCTTTTTGACCTGTGACTATGTTTGTTGTTCTGATTGATCTATATTCGTGCTATAAGAATTTACTGTAATAAATTGATGTTAATTTTTTTTTTTCAATAAAAGTGCTAGTAATATTGGTGCTTAATTTGAAAAATCGTTAACAATAGAGGCACTTCTTTTAAAATACCATTGCGTTCAAGATTCAATGAGATACATCATGTCAATAAAGGTTTTATCATTCTGTCATATTCTTTAGTAATTCAATTTTACTAACAATCAATGAACTTTTTTTTAATATTTTTTTCTTTTTTTATTTTAACACTATGTTCGTTAATCTATAATCACGCTATAAAAATTTACCATGATAAACTAATATTGCTATTTATAAAAATCGTTAGTGATATTGATTTTTATTTTTTTTAATTGTTAATAATAGCAATACATTTTTTTTGAAATATTGTTACTTTTAAGGTTCAATGAGACATTTTATGACAATAGAGGTTGTAACGCCTTGTAAAATTATCAAAATACACCTAGAATAGAGATATGCACGTAACGCGTCTTCCCATGCTCCATTTGCGAATCCGAGATCGAATATGCATTCAACATGAAAAATTGAGCAGGAAAATGGTCTCATACAAAATTTAGAGCCATCGGATCGAAAAATACTTTTTCAATCCAAGACGAAAAACAGTGGTTGTGCGCGCCCAAGGTGCGACGCGCCTGGGATGCGAACGTGCCTTGCATCTTTTTAAATTTTCATTTTAATTTGAGGGGCATTCCGGTCAATTTCCAACTCCTCCTAAGTTCAATAAAAAAATATAAGAGATTTTTTATATCAAGCCAAATCCAAAGAATTTCAAAGTTTCCGTATGAGTTGATAAAAGGGTCAACTTCAAATGACTATATCTACTAAAGTATAATGATTTAGGTGACTCATAATATATCAAATCGAAGATACTTGAGTTACCTTTCCAACACATTCAATTTCACCTTAATCAGAGTTCAGAGTAGAAAATTATGACATTTTACTAAGGACCTGCAGAGTTGTCTGAAGATCCGTGACAGTTCTGCATCGCGGACCCAATGCGAACCCTTTCTGGATGAGATAAATGGTGTTTTTTATTTTTATTTTGAGGGTACTTTTATCCTAAAACCATTGGGGATCTATTTAAGGTCCCAAACACATAAAACGTCAGTTTCCATAATAAAAAGCCCTCTCCTTCACTCCTAAACATAAACACTCAACAATCATCAAGAAAGTCATCAAGTTAGGATTAGCTTTCAAGATTCATCCTCGAGGTAAGCTATTCTTCATAAATTTCAATCTACCTAACCCGAATTTCTTCATCTCTTCATGAATCTCTAATGGAATCTTAAATTATAACTTAGGGTTTCAAGAAACGAATTTAAGAATCCCAAAAAAGGATTTATTGATTCTTCTTCTTCAAGAATTAGGGTTCTTCATCAAGAACTCTAAAGATTATAAATCAAGAATTCAAGAATCAAAGAGAAGCTCTTCACAGAATGTTTTTCCAAGTTCTTTCACTTTAAAAGAACTAACAAGATCGAGGATTTTTTTTCTCCAAGAAAGCTAGTATTCATCAAATTTCGATGGTAATATCAACTTTTCAAGTATGCAAGGCTAAACTAAAAGCATGAGATTGTTGTCTCATGTGTCCCATAGATGGTCTTAGAAAAGAGTTGAAGGTTCTTGAGTCTACATGCATGAATCTTGATTATTTTCTTGAAAAATTATATTTCTTACATGTATTTTCATACGTTGATGATCATCATAAACTTTCTTTCTTGAATTGAATATTTTCATGAGATATTGCATAATCCTATGTGTTAACTTTTAAGAACATACATGAAAGAAGATAGGGATTGAGTGTAGAGCCTTGATTGAGAGAGTCGATTGTGATTGTGGTTGTGATGTGAGAATGATGATGAGTTGATAGAACTTGATAGCCCGTTGAGTCCCCATAAATAAACTCTAATGATTTGTCTATTCGATTGTTCCTAATGATTGTTCTAAGCCTTGAGCTATTGATTGATGAGATGATTAGAGTCTCTATGAGACTGATTGAAAAATTGTGCCTCCATGAGGCTAATTGAGATGATTGGATTGAGACAGTTTGATTGGATGAATTATTTTATGAGCATTGAGTCTTGGGAAGAGTATCGAGCACTGAAAGAGTAAGAATCTAACCAACTCATACTTGTTAAACTATGTGGCCAAGCATAGGTGAGGATTAGGACCATCACATCATATTACGTTGAGGTTCCCTCTTATTAGAAGTCCCTGAAATCAATAAAGGATATATAAATTTGTTGTCTCCATTCGGACTTGTCCATATGGTTTTGATTCGTTCTCTACCTGGCAAGTACAGAACGGTTGTGACAACATCAATGTGATTGTTATACAATCACTAGCTCATAAGTGATTATTGTCGAATAAGAGAAACTCCGAGAAAGTTGCCAAACTGAGTAATCTGAGTCGAGATGAGATGAGGTGAGATGAGATGTGATGAGATGAGTTGAATTGAGCTTCTGTGAGATAAGTCCCTCTGAGATGAGTCTGATTTGATTGATGAGTTAATTGGTTGATGGGTCACTTGTCTACTTTTTATTCTTGCTTTAAACAGAAATTTGACATGTTGATTATTATTATGTCGAGTCGATTGTTGTTTCCATAATACTATATCTGTTTCGATTTCATTCGGCTATTTTATATACCGTACATTCCACATATTGACGCCACTCTGAAACTGCATCATTTCATGATATAGATACAAGATTAAGAGATCGTCAACAGGCGCATCATTGAGGATTTGAGACGTTCAGCTGATTGGTGAGCCTCCCCTATTTCAGAGGATTCATTATATTTATTTCATCTTGCTTTGAAGTTAAACACTTATTAGCTTTATTTTGATTAAGGTAGTCATTGGTCTGTCATTGCCACCACCTAACAGTAATAGAGGCTTCATAGACCTGAGTCGAATGTTGATGTTAAGACTTGTTGAGCTAGTTTTTTCCTCCTAGCCTTTTTATTTATAATATTATTTTTAAGACTAGATGGTGATGTGTTCATTTACTTCCTTATGTCTTCCACTGATTAGTGGAGTGTATGAATGAATGAATGTGATGAGGTCATGTGCTTCACTTGGGGATTAGCAATAGTATTTGACTGCCGGTTACGTCTAGGGTACCCTCTCAGGGTATGATAAACGTTTTGTCATTTGCCATATTCTTTAGTAATTCAGCTGTAGAAACAATCAACCAATATATCTTTTATAACTTTATCTTTTTTGACTTCTCATTATGTTTGTTGTTCTAATAATCAATTTATATTCGAGCTATAAAAATTTACTGAAATGAATCGATGTTGGCGTTTTCTACAAAGAAAAAAAAGAATCATTAATAATGTTGGCATTCTTTTTTTAAAAAGATATCCGTTAATAATTGTGGCGCTTCTTTTTAAAAAATCTTTATGTTCGAGATTCAATGAAAGAATTTACATTAATAAACGTTTTGTCATTTTGTCATTTTCCTTCAGTGAGTCAAATTCAGCAATCAATCAATTTATTTTTGACTTTGTGATTATGTTTATTTTTCTTATTAATTTATATCCGCGTTATAAATATTTAGTATAATAAATTGATGTTAGCGCTTTTTTTTCAAAAAAAAAAATATTTATAATATTGACCTTTTTTTTTAAAAAAATGTTAACGATAAGAACGTTTTAAAAAGAGTATTACTCACATGCCACGACATGAAATCAAGTGTGATGACACTTGCCTTTAGCTCACTGAAGCAGGTCAGCCTAAACAAGAACATAACAAAATGATGCGAAAAATAAAGCAAAATTACAGTCTAGATATGGAAGGTTAAGCATTAAAGAAGAAAATCCAAAACTAAAAGTTGACCCAAGACTAGTGTTACATGTACAAGGCACTACTGTAACAGAAATAAAAGAAAAACAGTACAAGTCTAAATGTTTTAGTCCTCAAAAAGAACAAAGCACAAGATGAAGGGGCCTTGAGTGTCCACCGAAAAAATAAGTTACTACTTCTCAAGAGTCCAGAAGCTCAGTCCAATAGTGAGAGTACTAGATTAGGAGGTATCAAATTCAATAACTACAAAAGTGTAGATGAAAGGATGAGTACTCAACAATATGGTACCCAACAAATGAACTCTAAATCTAAGTAAAACAATGAAGAAATCAACTACTCTTACCATCCCAACCACATACCTCCGAAACTACAACTTTGCAGAAAAGCCATCATACACAACATATACATATATATATATATATATATATATATATATATATATATACACGCACACTTATATAGTTCATGCAACACCAAAATTTCTTGGAGTCATAGTCAACAAAAAGCAATTGGCTAGAATTTATATATCGACAAATAACTTAAGAGATTGAGATCGCTTATAATTAAACAAAGAATGAAGTGCAAGATGATGCAATGCAATGTCAAATAATCATGACACATGTTTGTCTTATGACAAATATCCCCTGATCAACTCAGGTCGGAACCTATGAGGGTCTCACATAGATCATGTATCCACAGAAAAGGACCTCGACAACCGAAAAGACCTCGGCAATAATAAATTATCGGAAGATACCTTTGCCAAAAATCATACTCGATGAAAAAGACTTCGATCGCCAGAAGAGACATCGACAATATTCACGATCGATAAAAACCGTGTCCCCATATGTCAATATCTCTAACAATAACCATAATTGGTAGAAACCTCAGTCCTACATATCAATACCTCTCGCTTATTCCATTCATATAATCTAATGCAGATAAGCGCATACAGAAAAAATGAGTGAATGAAAAATGAAACACACAGTGCCACGCAATATAACTCAATAGTTACATCAATATAAGTCAATAATCGATTCACATCACTTATATAATTTTTCATATTCGAAGTTCACATTTAACTCATCATTTCATAAAGTTTTGTTTTTCCCCATCTTAATTGTAGATTACTTTCATGTAAATCACACTTTAACTAATACCCCAGTACACTCCAATCACACAAATAGGAAGGTACGAGATTATTTCCTTATTCAAAAGTCACTGAAACATTCGATAAAATTACCAAAAAAATCTTTAAGGGAGATATGTGCACATAATGCATCTTCCCATGTTTCGACGGCAAATTCGAGGCCGGATATGCGATCAGTATGAAAAATTGAGTGGGAAAGTGGTCTCGGTTGATTTTAAGAGCAACCAGATTAAAAAAATAATTTTTCGATGCAAAAACGAAAACTAGTGAGGGTTCGCGACAAGTGTGCGATGCGCACCTATTGCGGTCCAACACTTAATTTTGTTCGAAAATTTTTCCACGGGATTAGAAAATCATTCGGAGAATTTTCGATGAAAAACACCCAAAATAAATAGGGTCTGCAATGTATCTCGAGGCGGAATTTTTTTTCTTAGTTTCGTGAGGAGCATTCTAGACTTTTTTCAACCCCTCCTAAATTCAAAACACGATCTAAATGGGTCGTTTTGACCGTAAAAAGGGTTTTAAACCCCATTCTAAGTCCTTTCTAAGTTCTTGAAAAAGACTAGGGCTAAAGAGAAAGAAGATGAGCGAGGAATTGAGGATTCGAGGATAATTCTTTGGGATTCATTGTCAAACGCTTCACACCAGGTATGTAAGACTAAACTAAAACCTGAGATTGTTCTTCCATGTGCCCATAGATGATAATAGAGGACTTCAGAGTCCGTGAGTCCATATATATGTTTCTCGAAATATTTTCTTGATTATTTTCTTGAAAAATATATCTATTACATGTATTTTCATATGTTGATGATCATCATAAACTTTTTTTCTTAAACTGAATACTTTTCATGAGATATTTTCTTGAGTTACTAACTAAATAACTTCTTCTGAAATGATGATCCAAGTCCTTGAGTTCTTGATGAGAATTGAGTTAATTGAGATGAGTTAAAGTCCCTAAAAATAAAATAGGACTTAAGAGTTGAGTTAATGAGTTGAAGAGAATTTCCATGAGACTAATTGAGTTGAGGAATGCCTCCATGAGGCTAAATTGAGATGAGGAAGAGTCTTATGAGCATTGAGTCTAGGGAGGAGTATCGAGCACCAAAATGGGTAAGAGTGAGTCTCACTCGCACACATTAACTACGTTGCAAAGCGTAAGATGAGAATTAAACTATTACATCACATGGTCCCTCCTTGAGAAAAAGTCCCTGAAACAATAGAGTACTATAGAAATTAGATCCCTTGTGGATCATATGCGTTCCTTACCTGGCAAGTACAAAACGGTTGTGATGATATCAGCGGGATTTTTGTACAAACACTGGCTCATAAGTGATTGTTGTTGGATAAGGAAAACTCCCAAAAAGTTTCCACCTTGAGTACTCTGAGTCGAGTCGAGTCGAGTTGAGTTCCATAGAGTTGAGTTGAGTTGATTGATGAAGTTTGATTGATTGATGAGTCACTTGTCTACTCTTTATTCTTGCTTTAGATAGACATTTAACATTCTAATTGAGTATTATTTTAAGTTGATGTTGTTTCTATATCATTCTACTTATTTCTATTTCATTTAGCTATTTTACATATATCAGTACATTCAACGTACTGATGTCCCCTTTTGGACTGCATCATTGATGCAGAGGCAGGTACTAAAGATCGTCATCAAGTGCACCGTTAAGAATCTGAGCATTTCAGCTGAGTTGGTGAGCCTCCTTTACTTCGGAGGATCGTTGCATTTATTCTCATCTTGCTTATTAGAGTTAGACTTGGAGTTGGCTTTATTTTATTTTGAGGTAGCTATGGGTCTGTCGTTGGTACTACTTGATAGTGATAGAGGCTTCATACACTAGAGTTGAGTATTGCTGAGCTAGCTTCTTTCAGACTAGCCTATTTTATTTATATTATTTTGAAATTTAGATTGCCCACTCTTATCTTTAGTCTTCCGTTAAGTTTTTTGAGTTATATATATATATTGAATGAATGGATGTGATGAGGCCAAGTACTTCGCTTAAGGACTAGCAGTAGTCTCTGAGTGTCAGTCACGTCTAGGGTACCCTCCCGGGGCGTGACAGTCACGCTCATTCTAAAGCCAAAGCTTTACCTGATTATACTCCAAAGCACCACAATCTAGTAAAAAATAGATTCACAATCATACGCTAAAACTAATAAAACTAAAATTATACAACTTAGGAAAAAAAATAAAATTATCCAAAAATTTAATATCAAATTTGAGGTTAAAATTTGAAAATTTTTAGATGAAAACATTCTTCATGTAATTAGAAATCTATTGGTGTAAACCATTTTAAAAATGGAGCTTAAATGAGCTCATAATCATCATTTTTTGTTAAAAAATTCTAGTTCATCAAAAATTCTCAATTTGTCCATCAAGAAATAATCAATGGGCAATAAAGGAAAAAGTCAAAAAATGTCTTTTCCAATGAATTTCTCAAAAGAAATCAAGTGAATCGCACCTTCCTGAGCTCCGAAAATCTAAAAATGTAGAAAATGACTTAAGTTTCAATTTTTTAGGAGTAATTACTGTTTCAGAAATTTACATCGCAATTGCGAACTTAGGCTCGCAAATGCGAAAGCCAAGTCAAAATTACCTCCGCAAAAGCGGACAGGGCCCTCGCGAACGTGGAGATCAATTGCTTGAACATCCACAATTGTGGCCCTAAGACCGCGAATGCGGTACACAATGGGTCAACACTTTGAGAACGGAGAGGTGGAGTTAGCGAATGCGAAGAAGGTCACTCACACGAGATATTAGCAAGTTCAATAAGCATATATAAAACAACATAATGGACTCTTTGGGATTCGTTTGGAACCCCATACACACAAGTCATATATGCAACCCTACAAAATTTGATATTTCGAACTCAATGGACTCGTCAAAAATTGAATTTGAGATCTCCTTGATCTGAAATATGATAAATCGCAACTAACTTAAGCACTAGAAATACCAAAATACTATCAGAATACCCCAAAATTATGACAAAACTCATTGTAGCACTAAAATCACCTCACTAGACTAGTGGAACCATCAGAAATTCAATCTGAACACCCAAACAAAAAATATTGACTTAATTTTCAATGTCGGACCTAAAAGGTTAGCCACGTTCACAAAGGTAGGCTCTTTGCTCTCCATAATCGTGCATGATCCCTGTATTGGCGGAGTTGTTCTCCAGGATTGCAGTATAGGCCACACATTTGTGGAGCTTTGCCTGTCTCTTCTATTCTCAGCGAGGTTATTGAACTTGCTAATTTTAACTTGATAGAGGGAGGTCCTCTACGTTTGCGGTGATCTAAGTTCCTATTCTCAGCGATCATGGATTATTGAGCCGCGATTGCAGTAGTCATTTTCTTTGCCAGGTCCTTTATATTAATTGTCAAACGCGATCAAATTATTTTGCAAGTTTCAAGGGCGATAAGTCTCTCATTTTAACTTCAATTTCACTAATTCAAAAGGCTATCTTGTGTGATTTTTCTGAGAGAACATCATGAAATGGTTGGAATTAGTTGTTGGGGTTTCGTTTGAGATATTTTTCTTGTTTTACCTGTAGTCATGGGTTTATGTTGGAAATTTTTTGGGGGAACTCTTTCTTGACTGATTTGTAGTGATTCTCTCATTTTGGAAATGAGTTTGGAGAGCTAATTAGACCCTTTTTATAGAGTTAATCCCAAATTTTTTTTGCGAGAGTCCTATATTCCCGTTCTTTACTTTGAAATTGGCTCATTTTTTAATTTTATTACTTTAATATCAAAACGATCGTATTAACATTGTGATTCTATTTTTGATAGCAAGGATAAATTTCTAGAACTAACGAATGGATAAATTTTCTTTACATAAAAAAATTATGGTATGAAAATTAGAGGTGTTCATGGTTCAGTTTGGATGGTTATTAGTTAAAACTATAACCAAATCAATTTAGTTGGTTTTTAAAATTTCTAAAATCAAACCAAACCAAATTAAGAAAAGAACCATTGGTTTGGTTAGTATCGGTTTAGTTTGGTTTGATTTATTTTTTTGATTTTTTTTCTGTTTGAAAGTAATAAGTTTGTTGAGGGCATATACATCTCAATAGACACATACACCTAATATATGAGCAATCCACAGAAAGCTAATTAAGCAATAATACTAGGGTTTTTATGTGATGTGGTTAAGAAATACTACAATTATTATACATGAACAAAGTGATTTAGTTAAGCAATACTAAAGTCAAAATACACCAAAGATCAAATCTTTATAGAAAAAAACAAAGCTCAATAATCAAATAACTATCCGGGGAGGGGTTACAAGAAAACTACATATCAAAACACTAACAAGTAACAAAAGAATTTTCAAATATAAATGGTAAAGTTAGGAATTCAAGTTAATTAACGTCTAACAAAATATTTATATATTATTTATAAATACTACATAAATAAATACAAAATTTATAAATATAAGTATTCAGTTCGATTTGGTTATTTTTGCATTTTTTCTTCAGTAAAATCAAAACTAAACCAAATAGTATCGATTTTCAAAATTTAAAAACCAAACCTAACCAAATGAAATTAAATATCAAAATTAACAAAAATGGACAATCCTGAACCAAATTTTAATCGATTTGATTCGAATTGCATTTCGATTCGATTCTTCAATCACAATCATGAACAGCCCTAATGAAAATAATATATTTACAAATGTATCAAGTTTGGTTTCTTGTCACACAGGACTTGGGAGTTTTGGCATGTATAGAATATAATATACATCATAAGTAAAATTTTGTGAATTTAATTAAGTGTACAATTTTGAAATAAATTACATAGTTACAATTTGATAGCGATAAATTTAAACAAATTAGAAAATTCAAAACAACTTATCATCAACGCGCCATAATAAAATTGATTATGTCTAATAAAACTAATAAATGAAGTAATTACATGAATAAATCGATAAAATTAATTGATTTTCTTTTATCTATAGTGTCTGCTACATTTTTTTCTTTTCTAGTAATAAAGCCAAAATGTATTGATTGAACAAAGTTAAGATAAAGGGTGCAGTGTATTAATTAGTACTACGTATCTGAGCTTTGTGTTCGAATTAGTTGAATATATTTAGGTCATTTCAAATTAAGAACTTCACAAATTTTAAACACTTTAAAATTAATTGAATGAATTAAAACAATTCCAAATCAAGAACTTCACAAATTTCAAATAATTTTGAAGATATGATCAAAGTATTTGAATGTATTAAGATCGTTTCAAATAAAGAACTTCACAAATTTAAAGTTAATCGTCAAATTAGCTGAACATATTAAGGTCATTCCAAATCAGAAATTTTGTAAGTTTTAAATAATTTGAAGCTAACGATCAAATTAGTTAAATCTATTAAAGTTCTTCCAAATTAAGAATTTCAAATAATTTGAAGTTGATGATCAAATTAGTTCAATATATTAAGATCATTCCAAATTAAGATATATAAATTTCAAACAATTTGAAGCTATTGATCGAATTAGCTGAATGTATTTAGGCCACTCCAAATTAAGACTTCGTAAATTTCAAATAATCTGAAGCTAATGATCAAATTAGTTGAATGTATTGAGTCACTCCAAATTAAGACTTCTTAATTTCAAATAATTTGAAGATAATGGTCAAATTAGTTAAATGTATTAAGGCCATACCAAATCAAGACGTCATGATAATTTGAAGCTAATGATCAAATCATTTGAAATCATTTCAAATCAAGAACTTCATAAATTTCAGGTAATTTGAAACTAATGGTTAAGTGGCTGAAATATTAAAGTTATTCTCCATAAAAAACTTCATAAATTTTTAAAAAATTTGAAGGAATAATCATATTAGTTGAGCGTATTAGGGTCATTCCAAATCCAAAAATCCACCTATAAATTTCAAATAATCTGAAATTGTTGATCAAAGATTTGTCAAACTTCAAGCATACCAATTCTAATTGAAGGTCTAGCATAGGGGTGAACGTTGATCTCCATTAGATTGTATACATAATCGGTTCGATTTAAATTTTTGAGTTTTAAATATTCTAAATCAAGAAGAAATCAATAAAATATTTTTTATTAATTTATCGATTTTAAGTCTTAACGGTTCGATTTTCGATTTACCTGATAAGAATGATAATGAGAAATTTGCATTAATAAAAAGTAGATAGAGTACGAAGACCATGTGTACAAACTTGTAAAAGTTATAATTAGTTAATTACAAACTACAATACTATAGTGGATACCTAATCACTTAAAATATGTAAAGTATTGTTATAGTGTGCTATTATTATTAAATTACTAGGAGTAATATTAAATATTTATGAAGGGATAAAATAGTAAATTATTATAATCTTATTAGGTTATTAGTTTATCCAATAACCCAAAAGTAAAAATCGATATCGAACCGATAACCCAATAACTTTTTTAAAATCATTAAAAATCCAATAACATATTAACTCAAAAATAATAATCAATAATATTTTTATCGATTTAATTTATCGATCGATTTGATTTTACTCACCCTAGCCTAATACAAACATGCTAATACTCATATTTTTAGATGTGAGTGTCAGAACTAGCATAAATTAATATAACTCATCCAACCTGGCTGAACTTTGATGCGTTGGTTGAGTTATATTTAATATGAAATATATGGGACCATTTAGAGCATTTAAACTTAATTTGTAAATGCTATTTAAAGTTATAAAGAAATTTTTTTTACCCAATATAAGTTCTTCAATTCTCTAATTAGAAAACAAAAATTTTAAAAGAGAATAAACAATGTATAGCACTACTCTTTTTTGAAAATGAAACTATTAATTTCCTAGAAAATAAATGAATATAATTAAGCTTAGAAGTATGTGAATACAGAGAAATAAATGAATACTACAGACATGAATATATATAAGCGAGTGAACTTTATTTTGCTTTCACCTAATTACAAGAGATAATTGATTAATGTGAAAATTGGAAAACAATTTGGTATCCCGATTAATATGTCATAAATTAATTTCTCGAGTAATGATGACACCTATCACAATTCACTAGTAGGTAAGTCAATCCTTAACCTGGAACCACAAGTAATGGGTTTCAGAGTGGAAACTATGCAAGAATAAACAATTTAAACATAAACAGAATAATAACACGGAAACAACCAATATACACACAATAAATGACCCTTCCTAGAAGCTCGAAGTCACAAGTACATAGGTGGTACAATGGATACAAATCTCAAAAGTGAACCAAAATATATATACAATAGGCAAATCTCAAAGAAAACAAAAGATGAGCCACAAAATACTAAAGGAAATGCAATGATCTTCAATGTCATGTGCACCCTCACCCCGAGTTAGATTGTTGCAGGCTCAATAATCAACGCCAGTAGCTGGTGCTTGGACTTTCATCACAAAAACAGATGCAAAATATAGTATGAGTAGCAAAACAATAGGTATCTAAGTAGGCATTGTAGTCCGACTGAGCATGAAAAATAAAGGTAATATGAAAAGAAGGAATAAAACATAATAGAGGTCAAGAATGAAAGTTTAAAGTAAAACAATGTACGCGAATATCGAATTAAGTAAACTATCAGCTAACTATCCCTAGTGGGCCCTCATAAGCCGAAAAGGTACACTCGTGCATAAATTTAAAATAAAAATTTAAGTGGATACACATAAGCCCAACGGGTACACAAAATAGGTAAATATAAAAAGCTACACAAAATTAAACGAACAACCATATGACCAAACTGTCAGTGTCTGCAAGTCATAAATGAGCTAGGATCACTATATGCGAAGGCTTAAACTGATGAAAAAAAAAAAGCAATAGCATTAAAAAAAATCTCAAGGATTATTACAAATTATTTATAATTGGTAGAGGTGTGCATTATTTGGATTAACTCATAAAATCAAATCAAATCGAGTTTTCCGTTATTTGGTTTGATTTTTCCATTTTTAAAGCATGGTTTCAGATTTTGAAAACCAACAACCAAAAAATCAAATTATTTAATATAGTATATATATTGTGTCTATATATACATTATACAATTTCATTCTTGATATACACGTGTAAATTTATTCTTGCTAAGTCGTTCCATTGCGTTTTCATAGGAGACCAGGAACTGTTGAATGTCTCAAATACCAACAACCAAAGAATCAAATTATTTAATATAGTATATATATATTGTGTCTATATAAACATTATACATTTCATTCTTGATATACACGTGTAAATTTATTCTTGCTAAGTTGTTCCATTGTGTTTTTATAGGAGACCAGGAACTGTTGAATGTCTCATCAAATATATATTGATATCTTACCAAAAATGGTATCCGTTGTTCAATCATGTGGGTCGAATCTAGAAAAGCATTTAGGAAATTTTAAGGTAATCAATATTATTGAGAGTACGAGTCTCACATCTGAATCATAACTCATTAATTTGAGAAGCACACTTCAATATTAATATGTGTAAAATATTTTTATTTAAAAAAAATTATGAGATGAATAAAATATTTCACCTTGATAAAAATTAAATATATTAGTTAAAAATTAAAGATAAAATATTACTATACAAAAAAAGAAATTATCCCCACGTCCACCCTCCTCAATTTTTTATTATTTTAAAATATTTCTTTTTTATATATTTTTTTAAAAATCTTACTTCAATGCTCCCTCTCCCAAACCACCCACGACTTTTCACCCCGATCTAAGCCGATGCTCCTTTATTTTCAAGTGTTTTTTTATTTTGTATTTTGTGTTAAATTTATACATATATTATTTAGAAATATTTTTTTTAGTTGCATATCAAATATAATACAAATAAAAATTTATATTTTAAAAAGTCACCCCTATTTATAGAAGTTATATACTCATCTTTACTTGTCCACTGTACTAAATAGATGTCTAACAATATTTATCCATTTTATGAAATTAAGAGATAATTTTATACTTTGTATCTAATTTATCATTATAATTAATTATGATTATTTTTCCATTACATTTTAAAAGATATTATATTAAAAGGATAATTTGATAAAATTATTCTTATCATTTACTATTTCTTAATCGCTGTGTCAAATCGATAGAAGATAAGTTTTACTGTTTCTTAGTCGTTGTATCAAATCGATAGAAGATAAGTAAAGATGGACGAAGGGAGTGTAAATATTGATCCATAAGATTATTGTGAATGGTGGGTTTTATAGATTAAAAAAAGAGGATAGAAAGCGTGTGGTAGGATGGACCATGCATATGTACCAAACAAGAGGCCAAATTCATAAATTTCACGCTGATTCATCATCCTATAAAAACTTAGCTATTTAATGACTTTGCAATCTTCCACGTATTTCCTGCTTCTACGTCATTCGAAAATGGAATACATGCAATGATTCACATGCTATTTTTGTGTTTTGGGCCTCTTTTTTTTGGTAAAATAAATAAATAAATAAATAATTTTGTGTAATTTTATTATGCTATTTATGACTTGCAAAAATAAATGAAGTGATTTTGAAGGTGATTGGGAGGGTCGATTCTTGATCGAAATTTGATAAATTCTGAGAATTAAGACGTATACATTATGCAGGTGGGATTCAATTTAGTGTCCAAAATAAAAATATAATAATATGAGTATATAGAAATTCATATACTTATGTAGAATATGTATTTGAATATATATGGGTTAGAACGTGCAACTTGGAATGTGAAAATTGATTGCCAAACTAATTGAGCTACACTCTTTTGGTGCAAGTGGTGTCACTTTACTTTATATATCTTTTGTATCTGCTTTTCTATTTTAACTATATACATATTATAAAAAAAAAAAATTGATGAAATAGTGTCACGTGATATTTCTTGTGCCTTCCTAAATCCCCCATTAGTGTCATGTTATGAGTAAAAATCGGATGATTGACTTTTGACTGATTTATAGTATCAAAAAGTACATAAAAGAAAGAGAAGAGATTAATTGTGCTCGTTAGCTGATTTATGACTTTAATGTCAATCAGATACTCATCACTCATTACTCATATACTTGACTAATGGACTGGCTGAAATACATTTTATTTAGGAAAAATTACGTGGATAGACAAAAATATACATTAGTTAATTAGTTATTATAGTTGTAGCTTGAATTAATTATGGCTCGTGACAAATATCTATCTGTAGTCACAGTTTGAATTTTGTATAATTCAAGTGATGCGTACAAACGTTGTGCGCAATTGTACAAAAGTTGTGTACGAACAAACATTACGAATTGTATAACGAATTATACAAATGTTGTGTACGAATTGGATAGTGAAATATATAAATACTATATAAAAATTGCAAATTGGTATAGCGAATTAGACAAACGTATACAAATGTTGTGCGAATTATATAAACGTTGTTATAACTATAGCTATGAAATGTAATTACCCAACTATAGCTATGGAGTATAATTATGATATTTTTGAATGGTTATATGCGAAAATTCCTTTATAATCTGTATTGTTTGTGTGTTATATTTGTATTGATCATTTATTCTCTCATATATGATGTTTCATGCATAATATACTTGATTAATCGTATGCTTATTGTCTGAGGTGGTCTAACAGGCTTGATTTTGAACAAAAACTAATACGATAGCATACTTGGTTGAATTATCAGTGTAGTCAAAAGAGTGAGTTTTGAATAGGGTGATCATATTCATATTATAGCTATTAATTGAATTACCCTATGGGGTCTATATATCGAATTCTGGGGACCCCGTGAATCTCCTACTGATCACGTAAAATCTAGTGCAATAAAGTTTATGTACTTGTTCATGTTGTATTTCACATCATATTTATAGGTTCTATTCATAACTCATGTTTTCTATCTTGCTTATTGAAAGTAATATAGGAGTTTATTTTTCTAAAATTGCTGATTTTGGATAACTGGTAAATTTACTGTCATGTGATCAGGAGTCACGGGTTCAAGCCTTAGAAATAGTTTCTGACAGAAATACAAGATAAGATTGCGTATAATAGATTCTTGCGGTCGAACCCTTTCTTTCTGATTTTGGATACATTATTGTGGAATTCGACTATTCTATCTTATTCTAAAGTCAGGCATGAATTGAAGGGGTTTAATATTATGTGTGTTCGCGAATTTGTTTAATAGTTATAGCAGTACAATTATAAAACTATTTTGTCATAATAAACTAATTAAATTTTATTAGTACAACAATAAAGTTATAGAACTTTAGCCAAGGTGACTATAGGGACCACCTTCGCATAGTGTGTGTTTGGTTAGTGGGTAACGTTTAAATAACTTTTGGCAACTTTTGTAACAATCCATCTTAAAATATGAAGTTCCATATCGATAAAAGTACAAAAGAGATGTTGGATATATAAGCAAACAAG
Organism: Solanum medicagineum; assembly: GCA_026153255.1. Taxonomy (NCBI): domain Eukaryota; kingdom Viridiplantae; phylum Streptophyta; class Magnoliopsida; order Solanales; family Solanaceae; genus Solanum; species Solanum medicagineum. The sequence continues at coordinate 3,673,233 of JAPFFP010000070.1, forward strand.
CTTTAATTGTTATTGATGCATTTTAGCCTAGGCTGAAAATAAATAATATTACTAGCGAGCCAGCTTACAACTTTGTTGTTATAGTGAGTAAAACTCAATTATTTTAGCGTAACAAAAAAAAAAAAAACCTTTGTTAATTTTTGAATTACCGTCATAACTAATAAAGTATGTGTGTAATTATTTCCAGAACAATACAATTCCATTTCAACTTAACAAAAGATCAACCAAGTCAACCTTAGAGAAAAATGAAGTCGAAGGTATATTTGAGACACAAATTGACTTAACAAGCGAAAGAGAGCTACCTTTTCTACCTTCTCATCATGTAGTTCAACCTATGTAAACTTTTGATATATTTAGTCAAGTTATAGTTATAATTATAGCACTTAATTTTGTCAAACATAATTAGAATAAAATGAAGTATTAATGGATGTTAATTGATTTGGACTCATCCCTTCAAATTTGCATAACAAAGCTCATAATGGAAGGAGTATCAACTTTGCGTAAATTTTGCTTCTTGCACATAAAGTTGCTTCAACCGCAGATATTAAGCCACCTTTTTGTTTTTGGTTGTGTGTAAAGCCTTAAAAGATAAAGTATAAAGTTACAAGGAAAATAAAGTAAAAATGAAATTTGAAAAAGTTTATTTCTATCACATTGATACTGGGGAGAGTTTTGTGATTATAATAATCGAGTTGTTTCGCAAATATTAAATTAAGAAACTCACAAAAATAATTTATCGTGATTAATATTGTATAATCATAATTATAACAGTTGAAGAGATATAATGAAACTGCTTTGAAAATATTAAATTATGGACCCGTAAATTATTTTTACGAGTGCCATATAATAGCGACGAATAAACAGACAGTTCAAGCAGACATGTTGACGGAGAGGTGCTTGCTTGAAGTGCTTATTGGCTCTTCTAATAAGTAGTAATATTTAGAAGCAGTGCTTCGTGTCATTGTCATAACTCGCTCGGCATCGACAATGATTTGATTGATGAATTTACTTTCGTTTCTATTAAGTAGTAATTGTTTTTTCTGATACTTATTGACGGAATATTTCTAAATAAAAAAGACATTACCATATTTTAGCACAAAATCCTCCTCCTTGCTCATTTTTCGGATTATCTCTGAATCAGTTTGTTTATCTCAATAGTTGTTATCACAATTTTGACCTTCTTCTTCCTTCCTTCTTTTGTTATTTCGATCAATTTCTTTTTAATTAATTTCATTCAATATGGAGCTACATAGAATTCTACAGGTTTGTGAAATTCATTTTTTTTCTATGGTGTTTTCTTTTCAATATTTCTTGTTTTGATATAAAATTTGTTTTTTAAGGAAACTGGTTATTGGAAAAGGATTCATGCTTCTGTAATTTGGAGTGAGTTTTTTTTTTTTTTTTTTATATTTGTTAAGTTTTTCATTTGGAGTTTTTTTTTCGAGAAATAAGCGTGTTTTTGTCGTTTCTAAAATTTACATATCGATTTTGTCTTCTATTTTAGATCATGAAGTTGTTTCTTTTTTTAAAAAAAAAAAAATGTATTTTTTAATTCTTCTTTTTTACTTTTTTGATCAATTTTGTTGTTTTTCATATTTCTCCTATAGTCATAGCACCAAAATTTTTGTTCAAAAACTAGTACATATGTTGATTAAAATGTAGGAGTTATATATATATAATTTTGAAACACACAACATTGGCCCCTTGGAATTTATACAAAAAAGATTGGACATGTGTCATAAGTTTGAGAAGATTGATGCTCAGGATAGGTCATTTTTTAAAATCCATCCTTCTTCCCGTTGAGGTTCAAGTTTATTAAAATGCAATGGACATATAAGTTATTAAAAGTAGCCAAAATATCAGATCATATGCATAAATAATACAAATCGTATACAGTTTTTCTCATAAACCACATAAAATTTATGTTCACTCCTAGAAAATAAAGTGATATCTGTAGTTAACAAAGAAATGTTATATTATGTCCACTTGTAGAAAATAAAATGATCTTGGGCAATTTTAGCTAACATTCTCTGCTATGAAAATGATTAACAACCAAATCTCCTGCACCTGACTTGAGCATTAACATAGTTATTACATGTAGCTTTACTCAAATTTTCTGAAGAGGTGGTTTCTTGGCTCTCTGAAACTGTTTCTCTACCGGTAAATCTAGCCTTCATATTGTTGCAAATATCAACGTTAAACTCACCCATTTCAGAACCATTCAGATGAAAAAAACTTCAGAGTAATCTAATGGCTACATAATTTTTAATCAAATGCACTATCCAACTATGCTCTTGAAACCTTGATGTTAGAAGATTTCATACGTATTCGATTAAGACTCCATCAGGAAATGTTATGGTGTTGGCATCTCAGCTCGCATATCATGGCTGAACATAGAGAAGCATTCGTGAACTGAAATTTGTTTCATTGGTACAGTTTCATCTCTTTTGGGACTTCAGTCTCCACATGGCATTCTTTCCCTCAAGGTAATACACATATAAGAACCATTCTTGGTTGTCAATTGTTGGTGACATGTCTCTTTAGTTTTTAAAGACTACAGGAGAAAAGAAATGAAGCAATGTTAACCTGCACTGTTCACTTTCCCTTTTTCTGGGCAGCCTTGTTGACCTTGGCACCATTCTTGACAACACCGGTGGCAACAGTTCGCCTCATGTCTCTCAAAATGACCCAATGGTGGGTACTCAGCAAGGGTCTCAACAACCATAGGCTCGGTGGGAATCATCTTAACCATACCAGCATCACCATTCTTCAAGAACTTTGGCTCCTTATCCGAACGCCTGTCAATCTTGGGCAAGACCACAGAGAACTTGACAGCAATGTGGGAAGTGTGGCAGTCGAGCACTTGTGCATATCCATCTTCAATCTGGCCAAGATGGTTCATGATGAAAACCTGGAGGGTGAAGTTGGCTGCCCCCTTGGCTGAGTCATCCTTGGACTTTGAGGCAACAAACCACGCTTAAGATACTTGACAGCAACATTCTTAAGATTAAATCCAACATTGTCACCAGGAAGTGTCTCCTGGAGAGCTTCCTGGTGCATCTCTACAGACTTGAATTCATGCATAGATTCTTCAAAAATTCGACATAAAATTTACATAGATTTGAAAACTGAAGAAAAAGTACTATAAGTCAATATAGCTTATGATCCAAATTTTTTGAAAATATCTTAGAGAAAAATATAGTCAGAGAACCATTTTTATACCACAAGGGAACAGATCATTGCACCGACACAATAGCACATTAACGTTTATCTGACTTAGTTAAAGTGTCACAAGACCTGACCTCCCCAAAAGCTTATTAGTGTTTGCTTCAACCACTTCCAGAAGTCTTTCCATCTAAAACTTTATACTTGAACACCTTCCTCAGGCAGCATGACCCTGAAAACAGCATAATGGTGATTTAAGCTCCGCTCCCCTTGCAATCTGTGAACACTTCCTAGTGCACCAGCACTGGAATTTGGGGAAGAAAAAAATATCCGTCTAACTCTTTGATGGACAAGCGCCATTGCACACATTGCACATGGCTCCCAGGCCAGATAAATGTCATATCCAGTACATAGATAAGGTCTGAGCGATTGATGACTAAGGCCATTGCTTTGGAAGTCAGACTCGTTTCTTTTCAAAGGAGATAGAGTTTTGTAATCAGGAAAAAGTTTTAGATCCCTGACAGCAGAATATTCAATGGCTACAATAGCTGCATGCCGCAAAGGATGCCAGCAACCAGACCTTTGCAGTGCCCATTGAGAAGGACGTATACAAGCAACATTATTAGTTATATGTTTAAATTCACCAGTTGAACCGTCCAAAAGTGACATCTGCTGGTTTTCCAAATCAGAGGCTTTGAGGTTTTCTAGATAGTTAGACCAGCTACCTTCCTTGCTGACCTCATTTGCAAGACTGGCTGAGGATATTACCTGATCACAAGCACTTGCAATGACCTCCTTAGTTGAAGGATCTACAATAACAGCAGCATTGACCACCTGACCAATAGAAGATGTTGCCAAATTAATGGTGTACCTCATGAAACTGAAAACTGATTGTGACTCCTCTTCACTAAATCCAGTTATGCCACTGATGTTGTAGGTTGGTGGATGATACGAAGTAGGCCAGAGCTTGCACTGTTCGTCCCATTCTTCTTTTGATGTTGCAGCATGTTTGCAAACTTTTGTTATGGAAGTACTCAACTTGTATAATTTGACAAGTTCAAGAATCTCGTATGGCATACAATCATCCTCACCTTCATTTCCAACAGTCATACATAAAAGTAGAGATAATTCAGGTTTCCCCCCATCAATGCACCTTTTCCGCACACGCTTTACATGCTGCAAACTTTCCAGTGGTGCAATCTGATTCAACTTTTTGACTAGAGTATTGGCATCTTTGGGTTCAATGACAGAAGCAAACATGTCAACTGTAGGTTGGAGGTGAGGAAGAAAGGGTGGCTTTTCAGGTATGTGAATGATTTTGCAGACTTGTGGAGATGCACTCTCTGTATTCTTCATCCTCTCTGTCACAGTTGCCTTTGCTCGGTTGTTGTGATACAGCCTCCGGTTGCTCTAATCACTTTATTCAACTGAAAGACAAGTAACAGTGATGAATCAAAATGTTGCAGAGGTTCATCAACTTTGAACCATCACTACTAATGATACATTTGTTAGTGGAGACTTTTTAGCATTGATACTTTTTCTTTCATTATTTTTTCTAATAAGTTGATACTTTATTAGGTTGTTACCAGCGTTAGCTACTGAAGTCGGGCTCCATCGGATAAGAAATTAAATTCCAGCAAGTATTTCAAAGCACCATTGGATTTTAAGTTACAGCATCAGCTGCTTCAAATTTTTGGACTGTAAGATTTTTGTATACTTTACGAGCTTGGGAAGAGACTAATTTGGCCTCAATTAAGTACATGATATATTGTACTACACAACAGATAGTTGTGGTGCTTGGTCTAAGAGTGCTAACAACGTAAATGCACACTGCCTAGACATATTTGGAAATATACAGCTTCTAGGATTCAAATGACTTAAAAATACCTCATGATATCGGAATCCTTAACAATAACATAATTAACAAAAGAACTTGAGCAAATTTTCTCAAAGTAAATCCATAAGATGTAAATATTTCAACTAAAGCACAATGGAAAGGTTCTTAAAAAAACAAGTGATATGCTCAGAACAGAGGGTAAAGGGGTGTTTGGATTGACTTTTCAAGAGTGACTTATATCGCTAAAAGCTAGAGGTCATTAGCTGAGGGCACCCAAGGTTTGACCTTTGGCGTTTTTTCTTTACTTTTCAGCCTACAAAAAGTTCTTTCTGTTGTTCCCAAACACTTTCAAAACGTAAAAACAACTTAAAAGCCAAGAGCCACTTAAAATAAACCAATCCAAATACCCACTAAATCTTATGGAGAGTTTTAGCCTATCTACTCATGAAAGATCAACCCGAATAAGCATTCCTCATAAATAACATTAACTATATGTAATAGAATTCATGAATAATCAAATTTGGCAAATTTAAGACGAAACATGAATGTAAAAGATGCTAACAAACAGATGAAGGGCTTGATATTGAAAACAGAACAAGGCAGAGATAAAGCAGAATCGATAAATATCCAGCCAGCTAGATTTGAGACGAGGAGCAACAAAGATATACAACAATAGTCTTGCTAGAAAAGGGACTAAGATTAGTGACCTAGTTAATTTTAAAATTTAGACATAATCCATTCATTTTAACAACCCATACATAGATCATTACACTACACCAAGGAGGATTGAACAGGGGAACTAAAAAACAGAAAATTGATTTTAACAAATAATATATCATGAACTTAAACTAAATTTTATCTAATTTTAATACGCAAAGAATATCAATCTAAACTAAGCAAAGAAAGAACAGAAGCAAAGGAACATAAGTCCAAGCTTCGAATTGACACTTCAAAAAAAAAACGAGATTCTAAGAAGATATAGTTGCAGTAACTTTCAAAAGCAAACTTGTACAGGGACGAAAACAAATAAAATAAAGGCCCATGTACTAAGCATCAGGTTGTCATGCTTTTATGGGATCAAAATAGAATAAGAAATCGTATGAATGTTATACTACCGGTGAGGGTAAACAACTTAAGAGCATGCGAATCCCAATATCCATGAATCAAATCCACAGCATTTCAAAAAGCAGGCAAAACCAGACATGAATAATGCTTTTCAATTTTTATACAAAATGACACAAAGTATCTAAATGAACAAAAAGCAAAGTCTTTTGAATATCAAAGGAAATGACCCAACAGTAACTATACTTGCAGTTAAATTAAGATAATCATGAAAATGGGATAAACTAACTAAAGAAAAGGGCTCCAAAGATAAAATAACAAGAGCACATAAAGAGGTATAGCCAAAGTCTATCACTCAATTAATGAGCACATATTGACCAGCAAATTAAAAATAGATCCAGCTGCCAAAGATTAACAAGAGTGAAAGCAAACATGAAAAGAACAACTGCTAAGCTAGTCGTTGAATCAAAACAGTAGGCAATGAAGGGAAAGGGATCAAAACTAGTAGGTAGTGGGGAAAAGGGAAGCATTTTTAGGCAATTTAGCACATCATGAAGACAACAACCCAGTGGCCAAAAGAACACCTAACAATAAGCAAGAAGCATCATTCCAGATTTCAAAACAAAACATAGCAATATATAAGGCTATCACATACTTTAAATTGAGATGAGGGACGAAACATTATGCATCAGTAAGGAAAATGAGCTCATTTCGACCCTTTTAACACACTGGAGAGGGACCAGACCTCGGAGTAGAGGTATTCTAACATATTAGAATGGAACTAAGGTATAAACTATAACCATTTAAGGCAACATAGCATTGTCTTAACTCGACAACAGTTGAGTCTTGAAACAAAAAGGATACAAAGGAGGAGCACAATAATACTTTATGCAGTTTTAGCAAACTTCTGATGTAACAAAGATCCATACATTACCATTCGTGACCCTAAAACTTTGGATTTAGAAGAACCAAGCAGAAACAAAATGAAACGTACTCAATAACATACTAGGCTGGCTATATCAGAGAAAGTAAACTGACAGCATCATAAAGAACCAAAACCATCGTCAAACGAACTATAACAATTTGAACATTACAGCAAGTACTTGAAAGACCAAATCATGTCCAGACTAGTCTTGATTCTTAGCGACTTAATAATAAACAAGGAAATGCAGTAGCAGCACTGTCAATCAGTACAAGTATTAGGCTCAACTATTAACGTACAGAAACATGAGAAATGAGTCGTTTTAGACATACCACATCTGGAAACAACTCGAAATCGACTAACATCATACTTATTGGATAAGGAACACGAAATCAACAGGTAATGCAGACCCTCAAGACTTGGTCGAGACTAAGAGCGATTTAATGACAATCAACAGCAAACCATAGCATCGACATAACAGAGCACTCTCAGTCAGACGAACTAAGTGCAATCATAAAAACTTTGATATAGCTTGGACACTCGCGTTCGAACAAAGTATATGAAACTCGAAATGAATAATAGGATTAAGATATTACCTTTGCCGGAGCAGTGAAACTGGGATGACGAGCTTGAGAAGAAGATGCGCTTACACCACCATGAATCAGATTTCCTACACTCATTCGAGGCCAACGACTTTCAATTTTCGGGACCCTCGAAACTACCCAGTTGCTGGAAACAATTTGTAAGAGGAAAAAACAATTGCAACAGCGTTTTAAAAGTCAAGAACGGTTCGAGAATTAGTTCGATTTTGCAAGGATTCTTCGATTATTCCCCGGCTGCCCTCAACAATGGGGTAAGAGGGATTTACACAGCTCAAAATTAGGGCAATAAGAGAGGGAAAACGCCGAGAAACTGGGAAAAACGGGATCGATGTAGGGAAATGGGGGGTTTCGAATTCAACATTCGAAATGGGTAGGGTCGATTCTTGCTCAATCTGCGGCTTTTGAAGATGGAGGAGCGCGATTTGGGGAGGAAAACTTTGGGGATTGTCGTCTTGGTGGCTTGCTGGTTTTCCGTCTGGTTCGATTTGTTCTTCTTAGAACAAAGAAGAAGAAGAACGGGAAAGGAGAGGAGTTCAAAGAGGAAATTGGGGGCGCGTGCCACATGTATATATATATTATAGGCATAATACACAAAAATGAAACTTGGCAAAACTTTTTAAGTTAGAACTCAAACTTTCGTAGCACAAATATGACCCTCAATTTGGCAATTTCTGAACAAGTAGGTACAGGCTGCCAACATGGAACAGTGCGTGAATTACACTCACGGAGGGCGCATAAAATGTTATATTTTGAACGTTTCAACCGAAAAAAAAGGGTGATTTGACCCTTTTACCCCTACTACATTTCTCTCTCTCTCTATATATATACTATTTATTTTCAAATTAATATACACTTTTTTCTTCTTCTTTTTATTAAAAATGCACAAGTATTTTC
>JAPFFP010000070.1:3694720-3705301 GCA_026153255.1 Solanum medicagineum
GAAACATTTTTCCATCGGATGACTAATGACACGGTGAAACTTGCAGTACTTCGGATCACTAAATTTATTAATTTCCTAGACGAAACATTTTTCCATCGGATGACTAATGACACGGTGAAACTTGCAGTACTTCGGATCACTAAATTTATTAATTTCCTTGGGCCTCTTTCATTCAGGAAGCTCAATGACCTTCTTAGCTAGCAACTCATCGAGAATCATAGGCATGTCTGAGTCAGGAAATGGGTAAACTTTTGCCTCTGACTCCTTTAAAGTTGGACAACGTTTCTCTTCCCTTGGATATTGACTCAGAGTTTCTTCTTCCTTCAACTTTTGCTTGGTTGTGACCTTTACAGAAGTTGCCTTTACCGCCATAGATTCCTTAGTTTTGGACCTTTGAAGTCGTACCTTTCTTGAACTCCTTCTTTTCTTTGGCTAGCTCAGCAAAAGGGGATGCCTTCCCATGACATATGATGCTCAACTCCATGTCATGTGCTCGCGTAGCAAGTTCTTCAAAAGTCCGAGGTTTGATCCCTTGTAGGATGTACAATAGACCCTAATGCATCCCTTGAATGCATATTTCCACCGCTGATATTTCAGTAAGTCGATATTTACAATCCAAACTCAATGCTCTCCAACGGTTGATGTAATGCACCACAGGCTCATCTTTTCTCTGTTTAGTGCCAGCCAATTATATCATGCTCATAGTTCGTCGAGTGCTATAGAAACGGTTGAGAAACTCTTTTTCTAATTGCCCCAACTATCGATGGACTCATGCTCTAGGTCGATATACCGGTCAAATGCATTTCCTTTCAGCGAATGAACAAATTGTCTTACCAAAAGATCACCATGTGTTCCAGCATTGTTACAAGCTTCAACAAAGTGGGCAATGTGTTGCCTCAGATTTCCTTTGCCATCAAACTGTTGCAACTTTGGTGGTTGATAATTCATTGGCATGGGCAGACAATCAATCCTTTTGGTGTAAGGCTTAGAGTAGTACAACGAACTTTGCGGTGCTCCACCATATTGAGCTCTGATGGTGCTTGATATCATGTCTTGCAATTGTTGAACAGACAACGCAGCGATCGAAGCAGATTGTTGTTCATTCTGGAATTTGGACCTAGCAGGTGACTCCTCAACATCCTTATTTTGCGGAGTAAATCCAGGCGGACAAGTGGGGACGTGACTTGACTCTCCAGGTGCGAAGGCCTCTATCTTATTCATAAGTTGAGCGATTTGCAGATCTTTATCCTCGACAGACTTCTTCAAAGCCTCAATAGTTTGTTCAATCATTGCAAACTTCTCATCTAAGTCAGTTGTATCAGCCATCAAAGCGTTGACCTTTGTCAAGACTCAGAGAGTTCGTCGAACTCTCTGATTCACCTATGTTAAAGCCAGTATGGGAGAATTCATCAAACAATGTAGATGCAAGGTTAACTTTAGGGTTTGCAGATTCAGCCGCTAGATGAGATTTGCTTTTTTCGCCAGCTCCAAGAAAGTGAAGTATTCATGTCCATTCAAACCACTAGTTTTGAACTTGCGTCGAGTGATGGGGCCACCATGACTAAGCTCAGCATATGTGGCAGTAGTAGAGTCCTTGCCTGAAGCATCATTGATCTTTTTAAAGTCCATCGCAGCAGTTGAATTGATTTGCAGGAAGAAGTGATGAAGAGCAGAATTGGTCCCACTGGGTGTGCTAAATTTGTTCGCAACTAATTTTCGTGAAATGCGGAAAATTAACTGCAACCAAAATAAATAAAAGGAAAGGATACTTTTATTAATGAATCTTTAGTGAGTACAATTCCGTTGTTCTCTTGATTCTTCTCTCCTGACATATTTTCGTGATTCGAGGACCTATAATAGCGTATTTCTCGAATGAAGGGTGGCGTAGACCTCCTTGAGATGCGTTTGGATCTCCGGGAATGTCGGCAGCACTTCGTCGCTTCAAGTCGATCTCCGGGAAGAACTCCGTTGACCACCTTTTCGAAGAGCTATGTAGTGGGTGTTGTAGCTTTTCTCCAATACTTACAAAATGTCCTCAGAAAATTATGTAACCCTCCTATTTATAGTTGTAGGAGGGAGGCAGTCCAAATGTGGATGAATTCTTTTGTCTTCTTCTGATTGGTTCTTGCAATTCATCAAACTTATCACAAACACTATGTGATAAGATTGATTTTTAATTGGTTGTTGAACTTTGATCAGGATTGTCACATCATGGGAACACATGACATTTTCTTGTTGGCCTTGAACTTGACATTTTCTTGTTGGTCTTGGTCTTGAATGGCAAGTCATCTTGACACATGGCATAAGTTTAAGCCTCAAGATGAAATGGAGGTTAGACTTGAAATTAATAAAAGTGGACTTATTAATTTGTGAAGCCCAAATTAATTAATTTAATCCAAATAATCATGAATTTAAATTCAAATTTTGTATGAATTTAATCCACTAAAATTTTTGTGTCTACGAGGAGAGAAATCAATGAGGAGGTATTAGATAGAAAATGTCATTTGTATAAAAGGGAAAAGAAAGCAGTTAAAGATGTGTACGAATCACATTCGTATAGCTATTTTTATTAAACTGTAGTGGTGAATTGTAACGGAGCAAAATTATAGCTATGTATATTAATTCACTGACGGATATTTTCTTAGTTGTGTAATTTTTTCAATATTTTATTTCTATTTTTCTGAGTTTTTATATTTAGATGGGTGAGGCCGACACAGATCCCATTTTAATATCAGTGGCTTGTATCGAATTAACTAAAGCAGGATCTTAAAATGATTAGGAAAATGAATATTTTTATCATCCACTATTGTATCACCATCCCTATTAATTGACGGTGCTAAAGATAAAATATGAGAAAAATAATTATTTTTTTTTTGATAATGTTAGAAGTGATAAATTAAAATAAAAATTTATTTTTAAAATAATAAACAAACGGAAGAATTTCCCAGGAAACAGCCTCTCTACTTTTATGGTAGTGGTAAGGTCTGCGTACATTCTACCCCACTTGTGGGATTTTACTGGGTATGTTGTTTTTTTTTTTTAAACAAACGGAAGAATAATTAATTAAAGCAAAGTCTTAAGTATCTGGTGAAGCTATTAATTTGAGAGAAGAAAACATGTGAAGCCGATCTGTATTTAGAAATCTAGATTAAGTGTTAAACACGCCTGAATTTAACAGGGGAACAGCTTAACTGTATAATTAAAAAATTGTAGTAGAGCTAACTAAACAGCAATCCACTTCCCAAAATCTTGGGTACTATAAAATTACTCCATTCAAATTGTTTCCCATCCCCAGGTACAAATTAATAAACCGAAGATTCAAGTTGCACAACTTGAAATTCAAAAGTTCCACCATTCTTGTGACAAGTTTTTCTTTTAAAAAAAATTAAGCCACATTTATTTTGGAACGGAGTAAATATTGTCGGTATAAAATCATCAAAATGTGATAATTACTCTATCTGTTCATCTGTACTTGACACAAAGATTAAGAAATAGTAAATGATATGAGTAATTTTACTAAATCACCCTTTAAATTTAATAAATATAATGTCTTGAAAAATGTAACAGGGAAATGACTATAATTAGTGATAAGGACAAATTAGGAACTTAGTGTAAAATTATCTATTGATTTCATAAAGACTAAAGTAGACAAATATTATTAGACATCCCAAAATAGTATGGCAGATAAGTAAAAATGGACGAAGGTTGGATAATGGGGTGGCTTAAAAACAAATTGATCTAATGGCTAATCCAACGCTTGAATTAAGAAATGAAATCTGGTAATTAAAGGTGATCATAAAAGCATAAAGGTTGAATGAAGGGCATTGTATTTGATTAAACAACTTTGTCTCAGCTTCTTTTTGCTAGTAGTGTTGTTATGCTCTTTTAATTCATTATCTCTAGACGTACTAATCATCTTTTATAGGTGATAATAGGATAACTCTACTTTAATACTAGTATGTATGTATAAACTTTAAATTTTTGTATTTGAAAATTTTGAAATCATAATTTGAAATTTAAGCTATTTAGCGATTTTAGAATTTCATCTCATGTTTTGAAATTATGAGAGAAATCGCATGTTCAAATACTAATTTCATTGCATAATTTCAAAACACAAGATAAAATAACATGTCCAAACGCTTAATAAAAATATTTGCCCAATTTACTTGTCATTTTATAAAATCATATGATAAGATTAATTTTTTATTATGTCACATTTTAATCTTCATGAAATACGATTAGCTTAGTCTTGTTCTTTAATATAGTATAATTTATTGCAGAGAGATAAGGATGAAGTAATTCTTAAATATTTTTTATTTGTAATTTCTTAAGACTTAAGAGACGTACAAAAAGAAAATGTGATAACTAAAATGGAAATAACAAATTGATCTACCTATAGAAATGGCTAATCCTGATTTCAGCCAAAATTGAAGGAACTCCACTTCATTCATTCATGTAAGTAATTCTGATTAATAGCTAAAGAATCATATATATCACAGTTGTAGTAATAGGTAAGAGAAACAAGTAAAAAAAAAATGAAAAAGACAAGCAAATTGGGAATATGAAAGTTTTTTCTTTTTTCTTTTTTTAAGATTCTTGGATAGATGGAGCTGTCCAATATGTCTTTACTGCAAATAGAAGCTTTTCCCTCACCAATGGTCCATCTTCATGATCCACAATTTGGCTATCCCAGTTCAGCCCATCTGTTATCCTCTTTACTTTGATCAATCTATCTACATCATCTCGAATTATTACACTCCCTTCTGGCCTTAATATTCTGTCCATTTCAAGTAATATATCTTCCATTTCGCATCTGTATAAGATTTTCACCAGCAAAATTTTTCAAAATATAAAAAAAGTAGACATACCGAGAAGCTAAAGGGGTTTCAATATTTACTCTACCTGTTTTCATACAGAGTAAATACAGAGTCAGCATGAATAAGATCATATGTTCTTGGGTAAGTCGACATAGCCTCACACCTGCAACAAAAATGTTCATGCTAAATCAAAAAATATACTAATGTCTGGTTTGGTATTGAGACGTTATGTAGTAGACGTAGCAATTACCAGCTCTGGTATGTCCCAATTAATCCTCGTTCGTAGATAACACCAAGCGTGTTCACCTTAGCCTCGGCAGGAACTATGTTCATCACCCAAACAGGGTCATCAATCAAATTAGCAGCAAAACCACCCAAGTAGGCATTCATATCTAATAGATTTCGGTATCTCCCTGGTTGGTCAAGTTGATTATTCACCGTCTTGTAGTACGAAACTCTTCTTATCCATAGTTGTGTATCCTTGGTGAAGGTGTCCGCAGTGACCCCATTTACAGTTCCTCTGCTAATCCTTGGTGGTACCGCGTGTAATCTTTTAGGCCATTTTTCCAACTGTCCACCAGCTACCATTCCTTCCCTTGAAACTTCAGGCAAGGAAGTTAAACATGTTTCAATCTCCGTGTACCTGAAAACATACATCAATGTATAAGACAACTCCTCAGTATAAATGATGTTTTACGATTGGAAGAGGCACAAACCAGGCTCTATCAGGATCTTGGGGAGGACACATTGGTGGATTTTTTGACGCATTTCGCAATTTTTTGCATTGTAAATGATTGTATGGCTTCTGCCATATAGCAATGTCATCCTTCTCAACAAACTTTTTCCAGCACAGGCTCCTGGCCACCTTCTCAATTTTTGTTTGTTCAGCATTAAGGTCTTCTTTGGTTCTTTCCCAGCCTTTCCAGTATTTCCTCCAGTGGATTGGTGGACCGGAAAGGATCCAATATCCACCAGGCCTCAGGACTCTGTCAACTTCGATTAAGTATGTACCATCTGATCCACCAATACATCAATTACAATATAATCACAATGTCAAGTCATAACATATCGAAATTAACAGAATTAGTACGCACCATATTCGCCCCAAGGAATAAGGCAACGAGAGCAATGAGCCATGTCAAATGCTCTAGAGGGATAAGGGAGTCTCTTGGAAGCAATGACTCCAATCAAAGCAGGAACTCCACGCTCCAGAGCAAATTGAACCTGTGCTTCGTGTGTATCTCTAGGTGCAAATGATATAGCTAGGATATTCCTCGACAAAAGATAGGCTCCCCAACTCGCCACCTGTATGTAAATTGTTTAGATACTATTTTATGCGATGCTGCCAAATTTCCGGTACATTTCACTGCAGAATTAGGAAAAGACATCATGTATGCAGTGCCATGTGTACAGAAGAAATTATGCATGGAAAAGTCTAATTCAGGAAAAAGGCGGTTTGGTTTATTTCTGGATCCAAAAAAGCTGTTGGGTCCTGACTTGGAGCATATTATCCACTCCCAAACAAGAGATGAAATGGTCGAATTCAACCAAAATAAGGTTCTCTGCAGACTTGAGACTTCTAAAATGTGGGAAATATTAGCTTTTATTTTATCAAAAAATCAAGAAATGAAAACCAATCCAAGATAGTAAAAATCAAGATTCATGGACCCATAAAAGGAAAGAAAGAAAGTAAACAAAAATAAGCTCTGTTTTAACAGAAATGTCTAAATTAGCAGCAAGATAAAGAAAAATTTACCCCACATCCTGTATCAATGGCGGTCCTAATAGAACCATCTTTTAGATTAATCAATTTTCCAATATCATCAATATATGCATCAGCACCATTAGGGAACATTGTACCACCACCGGGAAATCTGAACCGGTCCCCTTCGAATCTAATCCAGTTCTGAACTGCCTTCTCCACCGTCAATTCTTTATGAGGCACATTTGCATACCAAGCCAGATCCCTGCTCAGTGGCCATTTGAACGGATTCTTGTAACCATACGGTGCCGGTATACGGCATTTCAAGAATTCACTCTGTTCTGGACAATGCCTTTCTCTGTATATCAATCTGTCTCTGTTGTACTTCAACGACCTTTTGGGGTCTTCACATGGAGTGTACTCGCTGAACTTAACGTCACAAGGGTGGTAAATCTTGACGGTGTCATCTGGTAGTACAGCTCCGGCGTTTCCGTTTCCGTCCCCGGCGGAATGGTGAGTGGTGAAATCCAATTGGGTAGATGAAACAGGGGAAGTGGTGTTTTGAGAAGAGAAGCAATTAGTGGTAGAAGTGATGACTGGAAGAGTAATGGTGGTGGTGGTGTGTTGCAATTTTCCAGCGTAATAAGAAGCACAACAGAGGAAAGTGATGGCAGCTAAAGAATAATAAAGATTGAGTTTTTTCCATGGGAAAAAATGGTGTGTGGGTGGTGAAGGTTTGGAAGTTGGAGTATAATATGGGGTTTGATTAGAACCCGCCATGGCAGAGCAAAATGGTCCTTTGATTATGAAGAGATATGATAAATTTTGCTCGCCAGTACTTTTATAGGAGTTAGAGAGAAGACAAGCACGCTGGGGGGGGGGAGGAGGGTATTGGGGAGGGGTTGTATGGGGGAGTGAGATATTATTAGTTACTCCCTTAATTCTCTCTCACACTAAAACAATTATAGGTCAAGTACATTTATTATTTCATTCCTATTAATTAATAGTTCCACGCACTATAGTTTTTAAAGTCATTAACAGAATTATAATTAATTAAGGGCGTAATAAGAAAAAAAGAAGAAATTATTCTATCTTAATTTGTCAAAAATGATAAGTAAAAGTAAAAATTAAATTAGTAAATTTTGTATAACTAAAAGTGAACTAAGGGAGTAGTATTTTTGATCCATTTTTATTTGTCATGTTGTGTTTTTTGAAAGTCGATTAATTTTCAAAGTTAAATTAGATTAAAATAATTTAATATTTTAAAATATAAATTTAAATAGAAAATAATTATAGAAAAATATTATTGATTGTAAATTTTTTTATATCAATATAAAAAAAATCGTAAAATATTAATCAAAATTTATATAGTTTAACTTTAAAAATGAATATTCTGACTACTAAAAAAAAGGAGGGAGTAAATAGAAAAAAGAATTCCAAAGTGGACTCGTGAAGCGGAAGTTTAAAATTTAAAAAATAAAATATGCTTTTGAAATTTTATACTTTCAAATTAAAGGTATAGTATTAAATATATTACAAATATTTTTAGCTTTGTATAAATCTTTGAAAATAGAGAATTGGTAGAAAAAAGAGATTTTTTAAAAATGAATTATAAAATAAAGTAGGATAACTAAATTAAAAGAAAAATTGTTTTTGTTAGTTGTTGAGTATATAGTAAAATTTAAAACCTTTGCTTTATAGCTGGAAATTGTAAAATGTTTTTAACACATCGTTTTTGGGTGGGTTCTTACTTCTTACTATGTGTTTGGCCATAGTTGTTGAGAAAAATATTTGATTTTTTAAAAGAAATACGATTTATATTTATAAATTTAAAAAATTATTAAAAATATTCATATGTTTATATTATCATTTAATAATAAACAAATTTTGTAAAAGAATTGAACTTATAGATTTTAATCCTTTTTTAAAAAAAATTTCACTGATCAGTGTAGGGGGTACTGATGTTTTCTCCACACAATGGAACATCCAATTTTTCTATTTATATTGACAACAATATCACTATATACTTGAAAGTCAAATAATAACAAACACCTAATTAATAAATATAAATTCAGTAGATAAGTTGAGTTAGTGTTTTCATGATGCATTTTTCAAGCTTGTCAAGTTAGGATTAATAAATAGTGATATATTTTTATCAATTATAAATATTTGAGATAGATTTTTTTAAAAAAGTTATCAAAAAATAAAATTTGACCCAAAAATTAGAAAATTCTAGATTTGGAAATTTATTTATTTATTTGTAAAAATATTTGTCTTAAAATGACAGATTATATAGACAAATACTTTTTTGTCAAATAACACAAATATATAATGCAAACGCCAGTGTGTGTTACATATATACTGTGTGTATATATGTGTAAAAATGGTACATGTCCTCACTCATCGTGCACATCTTAACTTTATTGTTACTCTAGTATATCCTATAAGAATGCCTTAAGCACTTCTTCATTCTTTCTCAAAAATCTTTATTATAAATTCTTTCTACATCAATGAATACCATGTAAATGTTTTTTTTTTTTTCCTTTTTTTATGGTATTCCACCAATCTCCAGATCAGATGAATGTCTTTTGTAATTAAAAGCTTTAATATGACTTCGAACTTTCTCAAAACTAAACACATCCCTCCTCACTCTTAGCTTCACCATCTTTACCAATCTTTTGATCAAATGAATGACTTTTGTAATTGAAAGCGTTAATACGAATTCGAATTCGTTTTCGAAACTAAATACGTCCCTCCTCACTCTTAGTTTCACCATCTTCTTTCGTATCTTCATAATGTGGCTTAACAGTTTGACACCCCTATACTTATGTTGTTGCAATTATGAATGTTACTCTTATTCTTATACAACTGAATCATCATACTTCACCTCCACTCATCCAACATTTTTTTCATCCCAAGAATGATGTTAAAAAATTCAGTCAGTCATGCCACACTTGTCTTGTTTGTGCTCTTTCAAAATTCCATATGTATTGCCTTAGCAAAAATAAATAAATAAATAAAAGTCTCCAAATAAATATCTCTCAAATATTCAAGACAAAAATAGTAGGAATTGTTTCCAATTATACCTTTAATTAAAGGACTATTTTTTTCTTAACAGTATCCAGTTCTTAAAAGTATCTAATAAAGCTAACTTATAGCATATTTGATTAAACCTTTGGGAGGCCAAACTAAGCTGTTTGGACTAAGTTTTTGCAAGAAAATAAATGCTTTCGGAAGTAACAGAAACTGTTTTTATTCAGCTTAAAAAAAAAAAAAAAAAGACCTCCAAAAGCACATTTTGAAAAACATACACCTTGAAACTAAATTCTGATTATTGTTTGAAGGTGTTTTTAAAAGCTATCTGTGAAACACAAGCTCTTTCTCATAAAAAACACATTTTATAGTAGAACCACGTGTTGTTGAGATCAAAGGTGTCAATCCACACCCTTTTATCGAAAAATATATTGTATAGTTGCATAAAAAATATTTCTTTTTATGTATATATACACATCCTTGACTTTTTCGTACATTTTTTATATATATTTTAATACTCCTTCATAAAATACCTGCCTCTGTCACTACCTTTTTAAAGAGCATTTTTGAAAAAATATATATTTCAAAATAAGTTGATTTTAAAAATTTGACTATATTACACTTTGAGATGAAATATTACTTTTTTAATGAACATGAAATGAACTACAACCCTGCTTAATTTGAAATGAAAAGAGTAGTAATATTATTAAGTGAGAGTAAATACCTTTAGAATTAGTTAGGTGTTGACTCCTCCGTCCAGCAGATGTATCTGTTTAAGGTAAAGTGAGATACCAGTGAGGCTTTGCCTTTTAAATGAATATCCTAGTCACCCTCTCCTTACACTGGTCCCCTGTGAACATGAGAAAACTGAGATACATTGTAATTTAGATAAATATTACCCCTCTGTCCCATATTAACTGAATTTTTAAAATAATGCAAACAGATTAAGAAATACTCCCTCCGTCTCAATATAACTGAATTTTTAGAGTATTTTTTAGTGTTCAAAATATTTGAATTGTTCAAACTTTA
>JAPFFP010000070.1:3705401-3719702 GCA_026153255.1 Solanum medicagineum
TGAAGTTTGAACAATTCAAATATTTTGAACACTAAAAAATACTCTAAAAATTCAGTTATATTGAGACGGAGGGAGTATAAGAGGTGTGGGGCTATCGACTATGAAAGGCTGAGAAAAATGCGATGCGTTAAAGGATGGAGAACATATAATCAATATAAAATGTCACTTATAAAACTTATTTTTTCCGTTTTGTTTAAGAAATTGTTAGCTTTTTCTTTCGTTTAATAATTGACAATAGTGTTTTTAGCAATTATATATGTAAGATGAATTGGAAGACTATAAATATCCAAAAATTCATTTTAACTATAATAAATTATGTAGCAAAATCATTTTATTTTATTTTATATTGATAAGATCACTCAACTTAGAAACTTTATGTAGATCAATCAATTAAAATTGAATAACCTTGCACATCAAGGTGTGGCATAATACATACTATCACCAATATATTAGTCCAAGACAAGTTTCAGCTCTTGACAAGTAAAATATTGATAAATTATACCATATGCAAGGAGTAACTCTATTTTTTAATTTTCATTTGTCTTTACTACTTTACTTTATTTATATCTCTCGGTAAAGAAATGAATTAGGATCTATCTCAATTTCAAAATCAAGTTAGCTCATGAGACATGAAAAGAATTGCTCATCATTATATAAAAAGACAATTTATTCCGTTTCAATTTCATTCTATGTGAGGTTCTTCAACACCCTATTTCATGTTCACGAGCTGAATATTTAGAGTGTGAGAAACTTAACATGAGGTTCCACCATCGATAAATAATAATTGTAATGAATCCTATTAAAAATTTAAAAAACACATCTTAAATTTAACGAAACTTTAAAAATTAACTCATGAATAAGAATTATTCAAGATCATATAACAAGTCACCCCTCTAAGCCGTCAAAAACTTTAATCTATACCGTTGCTACAAATATCCACGTATACGTCCAAAGTCCACTAGCTAACTAGTTGATGTTCGTTGCTCATTTGTGCCTGTTATTGCTGCTACAACTTTAATATTTTAACATATTACTCAGTTAGAGCAAGTTGATGTGTGTTTTGGACAACTTAATTTAATTAAATAATTTTATTAATTTTTTAGAAATTAATTAGAGAAGAGGAGGGAGAGTATAAATTGTATTTTTAAAAAGCACATTTAAATTTTAAATATGCTTTGCACAAAATAAAACTAAACATAATTTCAACAAGAAGTTTTTAAAAAGCATATAATTTCTTTAAATTTTCTTAATTAAATACCCCTTTAATTGAGGTCTTGAAGGTACCTTTCTCAGTCGTCACTTATAAACATTACACATTGTTCCTTTTCTCTTTCTATCAGCTAGTTCATACTTTAGTTTTTTCCCCCTTAGGCGTGGAGTGAAAATTACACAAAAAACTAATATTGTATAATTATACCAAATCAACTTTTTTTAAATTCAATTTATTTCGATAACAGATGCATTTAAAAAAAAAAAAAGGAAAAACAGGAAGAGGCATTTCTTATTTGGTAAAAAATTATTATTTTGTTGAAATAGTACTTAATTACATATAATATTCACACATGTATATTATGTACACCCATGTTAGTGTGGAAATGTTAACAATTTAATTAGTCTACATATAAACTAATAAAAGACGTTAAATACTTAAAATTGAAACGAAATACTTAAATTAGATATTCTATTATATTGTAAGAGGGAGTTTAGCTGCTCAAGCAGGCGGTATGTCGAGATGCCTGCTTGAGCAGCTTGAAGATACATGTGTAATTTTTTTATGGTTCTTCTGTTTTGATTTATTTGTCTTATTTTTAATATTTTATATATTTAAAAAATTGTGTAAAAAAATACTACTAATCGTGATAATTGACGGCTTAAAATAATTTTAAAAATATGTTGCGTAAAGTGTAAAAAAAAAATACTATAAATTATGATAATTGACAATTTAAAATATTTCAAAAACAAATAAAGTTTGATATAAGGGAGTTAAGTTGTTTAAGCTGACAGCAGGTCGATATACCTACTTGAGTAGCTTGAGCTGTATATCTGTTAATTTTCTTATGATTCTTCCAATTTTAAAAACATGTTGCATAAAATTATAAAAAAAAATATAAATCATGAGATTTGGCAACTTCCAATTTTTTTAAATAAATAAAAAATTTAATTGATTATTGAAATTAATCTATCGAGATCACATAAAAAGGGGACAAAAGAAATAACATGTATTATTTAATTAGAAAACTATGTAAAAATTGCCGTAAATCTAGATAATTAACAACAGTAATATAATTATGTATGAAAATTAAATAAAAAACACTATAAATGACAAGAATTAACAACTTAAAATATTTAAAAGACATACAAAAAGTTCAATTAATAGTGTCGCATAAATTGACTTTCAAAATTTTATCAATTTCACATAGATGGGGACAGGAGGAATAACATATTTCATTTAAAAATTATATAAAAAAAAGCACTATAATTCACAAACAATCATTTAAAATATTTAAAAATCATATTAAAATTTATTTGACTTTTTAAATTCTATCAGCATCACATAAATTGGAACAAAAAAAAAACAGATATTGAGCAGCACTAGCATAGACACCAATATCTAGTAGACATATAAAAATATATATTCTTTCTATCTCCATTTATAGATAACCTTTTCTTTTTTAATCCATTTAAAAAATAATATAACTTTTCTACAATTAGAAAAATTCAATCCTAAAATTCTCCTTTTAATAAAATGACTTATAAACCTCACAAATATAAAAATAAAAAATAAAAAATTACTTCAAATTAAACATTATCATAAATATAAATTAATACTAAGGGAGTACTCTCTGTCCATCAATCTCGGATGGAGTCAAAGATTCACTATTTTTTGACTTTGAGGTATGATGGAATAAAGCAAAATGACTCTTTAAACTGTCTGCGCTTCTTTCAATTGTGAAGTAGGAGTTAGTCAATCCAACTTTCAACGCTTATCATGGGTCATCCGGAAACAGTCACGCTATCTTTTTAAACATAGGGGTCAGACTACGTACATTCAACCCCCCTTACCCCATAATGGATGGGAGTCTTTGAGGCATAGGAATAATTACTCTATTTACTCATTGCCGTCTGACCACGTGCGCTTTGAGGATTTATTTTGTCAATAATTGTAGGATACGGTGACCCCCAAATATGAAATGACTATTTTCTTTTGCAGTGTTCCCGACTTATAAGTTGAACAAAATGAGTGTCATTTCTAGCAAAGCTAATTTATATGTTATAAATTCGTTGTGATTGGAATAATTAACACGTCATGACCCCTATTGACTTGGCATTAAGAAGTAGTAAATAATTGAATAATTTTACTAAATTACGCTTTGAATATAATAAATTTTATATCTTGAAAAATGTAATAGAGAAATGACTATAATTAATGATAAGAATAAATTGAGAACTAAATGTAAAATTGTCTCTTGATTTCATAAAGTGGACAAATATTATTGGACATCCCAAAATATTATAGAGGCCAAGTAAAATTAGATGGAGGGAGTATTAAATAATAATATATCAGAAAATAAAATAATCCAATGAAGTAGATTATTTAAGATAAATTCTAACAAAATTCTAAATACGTACACAATTAATAGGACAGTCTTACATAATTCTCTATTGTATTTAAGTTGATATTGCAATTCTCAAAATCAAATAAAATAGTTTTTTTTTCGGTAATAAATAAAATAGTTACATACATAGAACTATACAGAAGTAATTAATTTATTATGATAATAATATAATATTATAATTACCTCAAAATTAAATTACTGGACAAAATTGGATGGAACTCTCAGGTGGAAGGATAAAAGGAAAACCGTTCACTAATTATTTTACCTGAGTGAAGATTCAAGTCGCCTTCCTGGCTTTGAAAGAGTCAAAAGTCATTACAATGTGACAGTAATGGGATTAATTAATGAATATATTAATTAGTTTGGTTAGTCTAATTAATACACAGCAAGTGTATAAACTTTGATATTTCTTTGAACGTAACACACCGTACCGAAGCGTGAGTGAACGACTTTGACTTATAATAGGAAAATACTAACTTATTACATCGAGATCAAATGGGGCCACTTGCTTTGACGAAATAGGTAAACTAAGATCAACAGAGATTGTGGTTGGAGTCTTAAGTTATCCTTCTCCATTCTCCATGAGAGGTTACAAGTTTGAGATCGGGTTCTGTTGGATATTTTATCTCTAATATCGATTTTTCACTATGAATTCAAATTTAATCGAATTCTAATACAAATATCGTACAAATATAATTGGATTCCAAAACGAATATCGTATTGCAGAAAATCCAAAAAAACCAAAAATAGTTAGAAGTTATTAAAATGAAATAATTATATTAAACTTCCAATTTGACATGCATGCTAGGTGTACCTTAATTTCCAACCCTTCTATCGTACGTAATCTCCAAATTTATGACTATAATATAGTCCACTTCTAACATTAGTATATTCTTTTGAAAAGCAATATTTTCCTCAAATGCTTAATTAGATACATATTCTTTTGTTTGTGATCCCAAAGCAAAAGATAAATTGCACGGTATGTCACCTCGCATTTAATCTCAAATTAACTTTTAATAGTATAGCTATATGTTAAGTGCATGTGCATAGTCATATTCATAACTGTGTACTAGTGCAACTTGCTAATTTTTTTTTTTCTCTTTCGATGAGTGGAAATTACTAAATGCTTGAAGTAATCCTAAAAAAAGATAAAAGGATTATCATGTACTAATGTGGCTTAGATTTAAACTTTGTTGAATCATATACTAGAAAAACCCATTTCTCGACCAAAAAATCAATCTTCATATTATAGTAACATATAACATATACTTTCTTAATTTTGCGCCACTGACATGGTATAATATTGTTCGCTTTAGGTTAAATCGTCATAGTCACTCCAAAAAAATTCAAATTGTGTGAGAGGTTTGCACATAATCGAACAATATATAGATCGATGCATAATATCTTGTGACAGTGTTATATACACTAAATTCAATCACGTCTTAGCTTCATAAAATCTCAATCATTGTCAAGGAATCATACAAAAAAGATTGCTAGAGAATGGAGAAACCTATTGGCGGAGGCTTTAATTGATGATGATGACTACTCTTATTGTTTCCTAGCTGCATCTAATTTGAACATGCCTTAATTAGCCCCAGCAGCCACACAAAAAATTGTCCTTCCTATTCTTCTGTGTATCAATTGGCTCAGTAATGAAGCTCTTGTTTAAAGTTGGACTAGGAAACCTAGGGAGTTTGAAACACTAATTCATAGTTGTACTCAAAATTTCAATTATTTACTTTAGTTTATAGCCACATTTATATAGGAGCAAATTTTTCACTTTTTATCTAGTTTTTTGCAGTGGAGAATTATTGAAGTTATTCAGAGATTTATGATACTCTAAATAAATTATTTTCTTCAAGTTCTTAAAACAATTATAAATTAAATTAGTGATACGAGTAGGAGCCCCAAATATTTTATCCAACGCTTTTTGTTATAAAAAAGGATAGACATCATATTAAATTGTAGAATCAAAAAAATTAAACGGTATATATTATGTATAAAGCCTTACATCCCCAAAGTTCATTAGTTGGACGTCAGAGAACTCGATCACATCTTTAATGGCTGTTGACAAAATTATTAACTATTTTGACATTAAGTCAACTAGAACCAAAAAAGCATTGGGACGAATTTTAATTTTTTGGTGTTAAGGGTCAAAACCTTCAATATAGACATTTTTAGAGGACCCAAATATAATTTGACATCTTTTAACATGAGTTCTCCTTCCTAGTTATATTCATAACAACTAGCCATTAGACATTAATTTACTATCCAAGAATAACATTTGTAACTCGAAAAAGAAAACTAATTATAAGACACTACCTCCTTAGTTGCATACTTTATGTTATTAATTATTTTCGTGTATTTAATCCATGAGAAAAAATAAAAGGCACGCACACGATTTGTTTTTCCACTATAATTCTTGTGTTTGTTTGGTGTTACATTCGTTCCTGGTTCGCTAGTAGCACAACGGAGATAGTATTTTCATTCCTCCTTCTTGATCACCAACTGGAGCAGTGGAGCCCATAGTATGCTCCTGGTTCATTGTTCCACCAAGGTGCGGGCATGGTCTGGTATTTAAAAATTTAATATGATAATTTTGGTATTCAGTATTTAAAAATGCGATATCACTATCATATTAAATTAGTTCAGTATTTCTAATTTCGATTTCGATATTTTACAGTATGGTAATTCGATAGCCATAATTATGGAGAATAAATAATACAAAAGCTAATCAACGATACATACATGATAAACCGTACATATAGCTCCCTTTACAAAATAAGTAAGAATCATATGGACTTTGGTCTGAATTATGAATTTTTAGGAATTATGACATCAAACACTACTACAACTCTTTGTGGACGTGAATTATATGAGCTTTGTGGACATAAGATAGTTGAGTATGGATTTTGTGGACATTAATTGTATAATTGGTCTTTTTTCTTAAGGAAAAAGTACACAAAATAGACCCAATTTAAAATTATTTACCCCTTAATAGACTCAATCTAAATTATTTACCATTAATGGACCCATTAGCCTAACTATTTACCTTTCTACCCACTTATCCTTTGTTATTTTACGTGTTGGCGTCATGCTGACATCAGTATAAATACTATGAAATATACTTTGACGATGTATGTATACCATAGTAGTATCATATAGAATGAGCCTAGTCTTTTATGATACTCTGACGGTATACTGATACCCAAATTGGTCTATAGAATTTTTTTAAATAAACAAATATGAAACAAATAACAAAATTATTAAATTCTAAATTAGTAGAAAATATATAGGTTATATACTCTGTCAGTATATTTATACCATATCGGTATCATATATGATTGAGTTTAATCATCTGTGATACTCTGTTGGTATATGTATATCATATTGATATATCATACAATCAGGTGCTGACGGCAGCATGACATCAGCGCGCGAATTTTCATATTAGGGGGACAAAATTTTAATAATATGGGTAAAAAAATGTAAAGGGATATATGAATATAAATAGTTTGCTTTAAAGTGGTATAAACTTAGTTTTTCCTTTTCTTAATATAAATAAAAAGCCTACTGAGCATTTTTTTACCCATATTATTAAAATTTTGTCCCCCTAATATGAAAATTCGCGCGCTGATGTCATGCTGCCGTCAGCACCTGATTGTATGATATATCAATATGATATACATATACCAACAGAGTATCACAGATGATTAAACTCAATCATATATGATACCGATATGGTATAAATATACTGACAGAGTATATAACCTATATATTTTCTACTAATTTAGAATTTAATAATTTTGTTATTTGTTTCATATTTGTTTATTTAAAAAAATTCTATAGACCAATTTGGGTATCAGTATACCGTCAGAGTATCATAAAAGACTAGGCTCATTCTATATGATACTACTATGGTATACATACATCGTCAAAGTATATTTCATAGTATTTATACTGATGTCAGCATGACGCCAACACGTAAAATAACAAAGGATAAGTGGGTAGAAAGGTAAATAGTTAGGCTAATGGGTCCATTAATGGTAAATAATTTAGATTGAGTCTATTAAGGGGTAAATAATTTTAAATTGGGTCTATTTTGTGTACTTTTTCCTTAAGAAAAAAGACCAATTATACAATTAATGTCCACAAAATCCATACTCAACTATCTTATGTCCACAAAGCTCATATAATTCACGTCCACAAAGAGTTGTAGTAGTGTTTGATGTCATAATTCCTAAAAATTCATAATTCAGACCAAAGTCCATATGATTCTTACTTATTTTGTAAAGGGAGCTATATGTACGGTTTATCATGTATGTATCGTTGATTAGCTTTTGTATTATTTATTCTCCATAATTATGGCTATCGAATTACCATACTGTAAAATATCGAAATCGAAATTAGAAATACTGAACTAATTTAATATGATAGTGATATCGCATTTTTAAATACTGAATACCAAAATTATCATATTAAATTTTTAAATACCAGACCATGCCCGCACCTTGGTGGAACAATGAACCAGGAGCATACTATGGGCTCCACTGCTCCAGTTGGTGATCAAGAAGGAGGAATGAAAATACTATCTCCGTTGTGCTACTAGCGAACCAGGAACGAATGTAACACCAAACAAACACAAGAATTATAGTGGAAAAACAAATCGTGTGCGTGCCTTTTATTTTTTCTCATGGATTAAATACACGAAAATAATTAATAACATAAAGTATGCAACTAAGGAGGTAGTGTCTTATAATTAGTTTTCTTTTTCGAGTTACAAATGTTATTCTTGGATAGTAAATTAATGTCTAATGGCTAGTTGTTATGAATATAACTAGGAAGGAGAACTCATGTTAAAAGATGTCAAATTATATTTGGGTCCTCTAAAAATGTCTATATTGAAGGTTTTGACCCTTAACACCAAAAAATTAAAATTCGTCCCAATGCTTTTTTGGTTCTAGTTGACTTAATGTCAAAATAGTTAATAATTTTGTCAACAGCCATTAAAGATGTGATCGAGTTCTCTGACGTCCAACTAATGAACTTTGGGGATGTAAGGCTTTATACATAATATATACCGTTTAATTTTTTTGATTCTACAATTTAATATGATGTCTATCCTTTTTTATAACAAAAAGCGTTGGATAAAATATTTGGGGCTCCTACTCGTATCACTAATTTAATTTATAATTGTTTTAAGAACTTGAAGAAAATAATTTATTTAGAGTATCATAAATCTCTGAATAACTTCAATAATTCTCCACTGCAAAAAACTAGATAAAAAGTGAAAAATTTGCTCCTATATAAATGTGGCTATAAACTAAAGTAAATAATTGAAATTTTGAGTACAACTATGAATTAGTGTTTCAAACTCCCTAGGTTTCCTAGTCCAACTTTAAACAAGAGCTTCATTACTGAGCCAATTGATACACAGAAGAATAGGAAGGACAATTTTTTGTGTGGCTGCTGGGGCTAATTAAGGCATGTTCAAATTAGATGCAGCTAGGAAACAATAAGAGTAGTCATCATCATCAATTAAAGCCTCCGCCAATAGGTTTCTCCATTCTCTAGCAATCTTTTTTGTATGATTCCTTGACAATGATTGAGATTTTATGAAGCTAAGACGTGATTGAATTTAGTGTATATAACACTGTCACAAGATATTATGCATCGATCTATATATTGTTCGATTATGTGCAAACCTCTCACACAATTTGAATTTTTTTGGAGTGACTATGACGATTTAACCTAAAGCGAACAATATTATACCATGTCAGTGGCGCAAAATTAAGAAAGTATATGTTATATGTTACTATAATATGAAGATTGATTTTTTGGTCGAGAAATGGGTTTTTCTAGTATATGATTCAACAAAGTTTAAATCTAAGCCACATTAGTACATGATAATCCTTTTATCTTTTTTTAGGATTACTTCAAGCATTTAGTAATTTCCACTCATCGAAAGAGAAAAAAAAAAATTAGCAAGTTGCACTAGTACACAGTTATGAATATGACTATGCACATGCACTTAACATATAGCTATACTATTAAAAGTTAATTTGAGATTAAATGCGAGGTGACATACCGTGCAATTTATCTTTTGCTTTGGGATCACAAACAAAAGAATATGTATCTAATTAAGCATTTGAGGAAAATATTGCTTTTCAAAAGAATATACTAATGTTAGAAGTGGACTATATTATAGTCATAAATTTGGAGATTACGTACGATAGAAGGGTTGGAAATTAAGGTACACCTAGCATGCATGTCAAATTGGAAGTTTAATATAATTATTTCATTTTAATAACTTCTAACTATTTTTGGTTTTTTTGGATTTTCTGCAATACGATATTCGTTTTGGAATCCAATTATATTTGTACGATATTTGTATTAGAATTCGATTAAATTTGAATTCATAGTGAAAAATCGATATTAGAGATAAAATATCCAACAGAACCCGATCTCAAACTTGTAACCTCTCATGGAGAATGGAGAAGGATAACTTAAGACTCCAACCACAATCTCTGTTGATCTTAGTTTACCTATTTCGTCAAAGCAAGTGGCCCCATTTGATCTCGATGTAATAAGTTAGTATTTTCCTATTATAAGTCAAAGTCGTTCACTCACGCTTCGGTACGGTGTGTTACGTTCAAAGAAATATCAAAGTTTATACACTTGCTGTGTATTAATTAGACTAACCAAACTAATTAATATATTCATTAATTAATCCCATTACTGTCACATTGTAATGACTTTTGACTCTTTCAAAGCCAGGAAGGCGACTTGAATCTTCACTCAGGTAAAATAATTAGTGAACGGTTTTCCTTTTATCCTTCCACCTGAGAGTTCCATCCAATTTTGTCCAGTAATTTAATTTTGAGGTAATTATAATATTATATTATTATCATAATAAATTAATTACTTCTGTATAGTTCTATGTATGTAACTATTTTATTTATTACCGAAAAAAAAACTATTTTATTTGATTTTGAGAATTGCAATATCAACTTAAATACAATAGAGAATTATGTAAGACTGTCCTATTAATTGTGTACGTATTTAGAATTTTGTTAGAATTTATCTTAAATAATCTACTTCATTGGATTATTTTATTTTCTGATATATTATTATTTAATACTCCCTCCATCTAATTTTACTTGGCCTCTATAATATTTTGGGATGTCCAATAATATTTGTCCACTTTATGAAATCAAGAGACAATTTTACATTTAGTTCTCAATTTATTCTTATCATTAATTATAGTCATTTCTCTATTACATTTTTCAAGATATAAAATTTATTATATTCAAAGCGTAATTTAGTAAAATTATTCAATTATTTACTACTTCTTAATGCCAAGTCAATAGGGGTCATGACGTGTTAATTATTCCAATCACAACGAATTTATAACATATAAATTAGCTTTGCTAGAAATGACACTCATTTTGTTCAACTTATAAGTCGGGAACACTGCAAAAGAAAATAGTCATTTCATATTTGGGGGTCACCGTATCCTACAATTATTGACAAAATAAATCCTCAAAGCGCACGTGGTCAGACGGCAATGAGTAAATAGAGTAATTATTCCTATGCCTCAAAGACTCCCATCCATTATGGGGTAAGGGGGGTTGAATGTACGTAGTCTGACCCCTATGTTTAAAAAGATAGCGTGACTGTTTCCGGATGACCCATGATAAGCGTTGAAAGTTGGATTGACTAACTCCTACTTCACAATTGAAAGAAGCGCAGACAGTTTAAAGAGTCATTTTGCTTTATTCCATCATACCTCAAAGTCAAAAAATAGTGAATCTTTGACTCCATCCGAGATTGATGGACAGAGAGTACTCCCTTAGTATTAATTTATATTTATGATAATGTTTAATTTGAAGTAATTTTTTATTTTTTATTTTTATATTTGTGAGGTTTATAAGTCATTTTATTAAAAGGAGAATTTTAGGATTGAATTTTTCTAATTGTAGAAAAGTTATATTATTTTTTAAATGGATTAAAAAAGAAAAGGTTATCTATAAATGGAGATAGAAAGAATATATATTTTTATATGTCTACTAGATATTGGTGTCTATGCTAGTGCTGCTCAATATCTGTTTTTTTTTTGTTCCAATTTATGTGATGCTGATAGAATTTAAAAAGTCAAATAAATTTTAATATGATTTTTAAATATTTTAAATGATTGTTTGTGAATTATAGTGCTTTTTTTTATATAATTTTTAAATGAAATATGTTATTCCTCCTGTCCCCATCTATGTGAAATTGATAAAATTTTGAAAGTCAATTTATGCGACACTATTAATTGAACTTTTTGTATGTCTTTTAAATATTTTAAGTTGTTAATTCTTGTCATTTATAGTGTTTTTTATTTAATTTTCATACATAATTATATTACTGTTGTTAATTATCTAGATTTACGGCAATTTTTACATAGTTTTCTAATTAAATAATACATGTTATTTCTTTTGTCCCCTTTTTATGTGATCTCGATAGATTAATTTCAATAATCAATTAAATTTTTTATTTATTTAAAAAAATTGGAAGTTGCCAAATCTCATGATTTATATTTTTTTTTATAATTTTATGCAA
The DNA here is from genome assembly GCA_026153255.1 of Solanum medicagineum. NCBI lineage: Eukaryota > Viridiplantae > Streptophyta > Magnoliopsida > Solanales > Solanaceae > Solanum > Solanum medicagineum. The sequence continues at coordinate 3,717,620 of JAPFFP010000070.1, forward strand.
CATGTTTTTAAAATTGGAAGAATCATAAGAAAATTAACAGATATACAGCTCAAGCTACTCAAGTAGGTATATCGACCTGCTGTCAGCTTAAACAACTTAACTCCCTTATATCAAACTTTATTTGTTTTTGAAATATTTTAAATTGTCAATTATCATAATTTATAGTATTTTTTTTTTACACTTTACGCAACATATTTTTAAAATTATTTTAAGCCGTCAATTATCACGATTAGTAGTATTTTTTTACACAATTTTTTAAATATATAAAATATTAAAAATAAGACAAATAAATCAAAACAGAAGAACCATAAAAAAATTACACATGTATCTTCAAGCTGCTCAAGCAGGCATCTCGACATACCGCCTGCTTGAGCAGCTAAACTCCCTCTTACAATATAATAGAATATCTAATTTAAGTATTTCGTTTCAATTTTAAGTATTTAACGTCTTTTATTAGTTTATATGTAGACTAATTAAATTGTTAACATTTCCACACTAACATGGGTGTACATAATATACATGTGTGAATATTATATGTAATTAAGTACTATTTCAACAAAATAATAATTTTTTACCAAATAAGAAATGCCTCTTCCTGTTTTTCCTTTTTTTTTTTTTAAATGCATCTGTTATCGAAATAAATTGAATTTAAAAAAAGTTGATTTGGTATAATTATACAATATTAGTTTTTTGTGTAATTTTCACTCCACGCCTAAGGGGGAAAAAACTAAAGTATGAACTAGCTGATAGAAAGAGAAAAGGAACAATGTGTAATGTTTATAAGTGACGACTGAGAAAGGTACCTTCAAGACCTCAATTAAAGGGGTATTTAATTAAGAAAATTTAAAGAAATTATATGCTTTTTAAAAACTTCTTGTTGAAATTATGTTTAGTTTTATTTTGTGCAAAGCATATTTAAAATTTAAATGTGCTTTTTAAAAATACAATTTATACTCTCCCTCCTCTTCTCTAATTAATTTCTAAAAAATTAATAAAATTATTTAATTAAATTAAGTTGTCCAAAACACACATCAACTTGCTCTAACTGAGTAATATGTTAAAATATTAAAGTTGTAGCAGCAATAACAGGCACAAATGAGCAACGAACATCAACTAGTTAGCTAGTGGACTTTGGACGTATACGTGGATATTTGTAGCAACGGTATAGATTAAAGTTTTTGACGGCTTAGAGGGGTGACTTGTTATATGATCTTGAATAATTCTTATTCATGAGTTAATTTTTAAAGTTTCGTTAAATTTAAGATGTGTTTTTTAAATTTTTAATAGGATTCATTACAATTATTATTTATCGATGGTGGAACCTCATGTTAAGTTTCTCACACTCTAAATATTCAGCTCGTGAACATGAAATAGGGTGTTGAAGAACCTCACATAGAATGAAATTGAAACGGAATAAATTGTCTTTTTATATAATGATGAGCAATTCTTTTCATGTCTCATGAGCTAACTTGATTTTGAAATTGAGATAGATCCTAATTCATTTCTTTACCGAGAGATATAAATAAAGTAAAGTAGTAAAGACAAATGAAAATTAAAAAATAGAGTTACTCCTTGCATATGGTATAATTTATCAATATTTTACTTGTCAAGAGCTGAAACTTGTCTTGGACTAATATATTGGTGATAGTATGTATTATGCCACACCTTGATGTGCAAGGTTATTCAATTTTAATTGATTGATCTACATAAAGTTTCTAAGTTGAGTGATCTTATCAATATAAAATAAAATAAAATGATTTTGCTACATAATTTATTATAGTTAAAATGAATTTTTGGATATTTATAGTCTTCCAATTCATCTTACATATATAATTGCTAAAAACACTATTGTCAATTATTAAACGAAAGAAAAAGCTAACAATTTCTTAAACAAAACGGAAAAAATAAGTTTTATAAGTGACATTTTATATTGATTATATGTTCTCCATCCTTTAACGCATCGCATTTTTCTCAGCCTTTCATAGTCGATAGCCCCACACCTCTTATACTCCCTCCGTCTCAATATAACTGAATTTTTAGAGTATTTTTTAGTGTTCAAAATATTTGAATTGTTCAAACTTCA
>JAPFFP010000070.1:3724289-3741117 GCA_026153255.1 Solanum medicagineum
GGCATGTGAGAGTAAAGAAAGTCAAAAAGTAAAAGTGGAAAAGGAAAAAGGAGGGGACACGTGGGGTCGGGGAATATATGGATTTGAAATTTTTTAAATATCCGATGAATTAAAATCAGACCATGTGAACGAAAATTTATATAACATCGAAAAAATAATAAATGTTAAAAATACACAAATATTTGAATTAAATTGAATATTAAAAAATACCTTTTTTTTTTAATTAAATGACACCCTAAAATTGGCTATAGGCCGGACAAAATTGGGTGTCAACAATGAGGATTCTATATTTTTGATGTATTTATTGTTGTGATTGGAAATGGTGAGTGAATGTGTTCATGAAATTCATATCATGTTCATTCATCTCATGACATGCATATTTGCATTGATTCCGAGTATTGACAAAATAAGATACGAAAATATATTGGGACTGAGGTCCTTACCGGTCGAGATATTGTGATGCCGAGGTAATATGCCGGCGAATGTACTGTGATACCGAGGTAACATGTCGGTGAATTTATTGTGATGCCGAGGTAACATGCCGGCGATTTATGATGATATTGTGACGCCGAGGTTTCTGTCGGCGATGATGTGATGACATAATTGCATAATGCATTGCATATCACCCTTGCATACCATTGCATAGCATGGTGTTGTCATTATGATTTATTGTGCCCTTAACTTGTGCTTTGAACATTATGAGTTTTATTATGTATTGCGAGGTCGAATGAACTTTTGTACAGGTTGTATGTCGTGGAGATCGACGGAGACGAAAGGAGTTTGTGTATTCTATTAGACTTCCTTGTTTTGTTAGTTGACTTGCTGAGTACTGCGTGGTATTTTGGTACTCACCCCTTGCTTCTACACTCGTGTAGGTGGTGAACCCGTGCTGTGAATAGACGTCCCCTAAAGCATCAAGAATTCTCAGGAGACGTAGAGAGGTAGCTGTTGTCATCTGGCTAACTCTCTTGTTCCTATTTCTTCTGTACTTGTTCTATTTGAGAAGAAGGACAGTTGGACTTGTATTTCTTTGATTTTCTGTATTTCTAGTGGCTTGTACGCGTGACAACCAATCCTTGGGTGGTATTTGAGTTTATGAAAATTTCTCATTTTTAGTTATTTATTTTAGTTAAAATGCTTCCGCTTATTACCCCTTTTGATATAAGGCTGACTTGTTCTGGTGGGGTTTAGCAAGTGCCATCACGCCAAATTTTCGGGTCGTGACAATCTCCATAGTCATCTTGCCATCCGGAGCAGAGTTGCTAAGTGAAACTACCAAGGTATCCCAACTGTCGGGCAATGAGGAAAGCAACAACAAAGCTTGAAGTTCATCTAACAATTTCATCTTCATTCCAGCTAGTTGGTTTACCACACCCTGAAACTCATTCATGTGAATTACAATGCTATCACCATCTTTGTATTACAATTTAACAAGCTTCTTAATCAAAGAAGCTTTGCCCATAGCATTGTTTCTCTCGTACATAGATTCAAGTTTCTTCCACATCTCAGACGCATTAGTTTCATTAGCAACATGTTGCTGCACACTTAAAGAACATATTGTCGAATGGAGGCAACGGCTTTTCGATTCAAGCTAGTCCAATCTTTTTCAGCAACACGTGTTGGACGATCTTTATACAAAATTGGGTAAAACAAGTCTTTAGAACACAAATAATCCTCAATACGAATTTTCCAAATAGAATAATTCGTGGAGTCCAAACTAAACATCCCTTGAACAATTACTTTGTCATCCATTATAGATAACACAAGAAGCCAACCAAAAAATAACCAAGCTCTTGATACCACTTTGTTGGGGGAGCAACGATGAAACACAAACGGAAGCGCAATAAAATCTTTTCCCCCAAATAAATAAGATGAATGACAAGGTACAATGAACTCCAAAATCAGCAACAACAGATCAATTAAAAACAGTGGAAATAAAGTAGAGAACACGCAATTTACGTGGAAACCCCAAATCGGAGAGAAAACTACGGGACCGTTGAACAACAGTACAAAAACTTCCACTAATCACCAAAACCAAGTGGGTACAACAAGTTCTCCTCTTTAGTAAACACTAGAGGCAAATACAATTATCAAGGAACATCCTTGGCAAAACAACAATCAACAATTTCACCAAAATATAGTAAAAAGATCCTAAAAATGAAGGTTTGAAAATACAGCAAGAGAACCACATTCCGGGCATCAAAACGAGAAATTGATCAGTGTGCTTGAAGAGGAAAATGTCACGAACAACATACTAAAATTTGAGAACAATCAGACTCCGTTTGGCCTTCGATCCGGAAGAAAAACCAAACTGCCAGAATAGTGGACTAAAAATTGAAGGTTTTCTGTGTTGCTTTCTGTTTCTGTTGCTCCTTTCTGATTTTCTACGTTTTGTTAGCCACACCAAAGGAGTGAAATGGGCCAAAATAAAATAACAATACATTTGGGCTTTAAAGTTTGAATATAAAGAGCCCAAATTAAAATATATGAAAGATTTAAAGTGTTGTCCAATTTAAAGTGTTGTCCAATTTGGAATTGGACACTTCCTCCGTGAAGGAGGGATATTTACTAACAATATACCATACGATTTGTTGCACCAGTCCATTCATTCACACCATTAGAATACGTCTGATTCATAGTAAGCAGAAGAAATATTAATTAATTTTCAAAATAAAATGTCACAATGAGTTTGGTGACTGAAGTTTCGACTTAGGTCAGTGCTAGTGTATGGGGGAAAAAGTGCATTGAAAAAAGATCAAAGAATATTAAAAGTCAAAAGATGTAATGTAGTAGCTCTTAAAGTGTTGAGATTCCTCTTTGCATCTGCATTTTATTACACACTTTTAATCAAAGTGATGTGTCAGCACTAACTAGCTTTATTCTTGTGGTTTCTCTAATGAATAAATCTTGAATGCAATAATGATGTTTCACGTTTCCCTTATTTCCTATATGGTCCGTGACCTTGTGGATGGTGAATTAGCAATATTTATATTTTGATGCTATTCTTGTGTGATAATGTTGTATTGTGAGACAAGTGAAACGCATTAGCTTCTTTTAAAACTTGAATTTTTAGTAACTCAAATAAAATCATTAGGTATTAAATAACGTTTTTATTTAACATAATATTTTAAACAAAATAACTTATACGAACCGAATAACATATAAAAACTCAAAATAAATTAAAAAGATCCAACAAACTAAGTCTAATAGAATAGGTCCAACAGAACACTTGTAGAAAAGTTGGACTCAGATAGCTTAATAGGACTAGGGTACAAAATGGTGGGTTAAATTGAATTTAAATAAATTAAAATGGTTTAAATTACAATAAATAAATTGATCACTATATAAGATGTCATGTAGAAGGGATAATATTTTATTGTTCTTATAAATTAACTCTCTCCTGTACATTTTATATTTTACCAATTAATTTGAGATGATATTTTAAAAAAAAATACTTTTGGAATCAGTGTCTAAAATAATTCTTAAATAGTTATGGGGTTATAAACCATTTTGTTAACAATAAAAGAGAAATTAAAATTAGTAAAATATTTTTAATTTCTAATTATAGTAAAATAACATTCTTTTTTGGATGAACTAAAAAAAAAGAATGTCATATAAAATGGAATAGAGGGAGTACTTGTATATAAAACATAGAACTGCTGGTATCTTCAACCATTTTAATGTATTGTAATGTTTGGAGTTATTCGTAGTTATGGTTAAAAAAATTAAATTGAGCCGCAATTTGAACTAAATCGATTAAAAAAATTGATGTTTATTTTGATTTGGTTTTAAATTGATATTATTTAATTAGTTTTAATTTTACTAAAAAAATTACAAAAATAATGAAATCAAACCAAGAAATTATGTCTAACACCCCACACATTTTTAAGTTAAAGATCGAGTCATCCTTCATATGTGTATAAAGTTGCACCAAATGATTTCTAATTGAGCATAACTTTTAAAGTCAACTTTTTAGTGCGGGAATAGATTTGAAATTAAATTAGGGTCACAAGAACTCTCTAGCACGAAGTTGAGTTAAAAGTTTTTTTATTAATTTGATATAAGATTTTATAAAAATTAAGTGATCCAACGACTTCAAATGGTGTATATATATATACACATACACTATACCAGTATCATATAGAATGAACTCAATCCTCTGGCGGTATATTGATACCCAATTGATATCATACAATTTTTGAATTCTTTTTTTAATAAATAAAATAATTAAAAGAAAATTATTAAAGTTACAAACTTATTTATTAATTCTAAATTGGTAGAAAATATAATATTTGTGATACTCGATCGATATATTGATATCATATCGGTATCATATAGGACTGAGTTTGATCTTTTGTGATACCCTATCGGTATATGTATATAGATATATCATACAAAGTAATATCAGTGCGCGAATTCTAATAAGAGAGAGACATAAAATATAAAAGGGTATTTGAATGCAAATAGTTTACTTTAAAGTGACATAAACTTAGTTTTTTCTTAAAATAATCACGTTTTATGGTACATTAAGAATTATTTCCATCAAGTTCATACATTAAAGATCAAATAAAACTAAAGTTCCTATATTAAGGACTATTTTGATCATTTTCTCAAAATAACTTACTGGATACTTATTTGTAATTCTGATGTAACTCATCCTAAAATTAGTATAAAAGATAAAACAGTAATAAAATTTTAATTCATGAGTATCTAATCCTGGTTTAGCTGTCCTTTTGGAAAGAAGCAGCAGTAAATATATGGAAGTACACATTGCAGATTTTAGCTCGGCGCTAGCCGCTAGTAAAAGACGAAGCTTTTTAACAAAAGGCTATGTAAAGAAGGATTTATGTCGTTAGTGGAGAAGGGAAAAGAAGTCATTGGTAGGGCTGGCTGTGAAACTTACCATCAATTGCACCATTATACAGCAGTAGCATTTTTCCAAAAGAAAAGTGGACCCCTAATGAGTAATGTCTTTCTTCCTTGGATATAATATTTATCTGTTCCTTTTCTGCACTATTTTACAGTCCACAGTTACTAAGATGACCTGCGTAGACTCGGTGTCAACAACCCCATCTCGTCTTCTTCCCTCAAAAAGGTAAAGTTTTGCTCTCACTTTAATGAATAATTGAGTCAAATTCAACAACGCACCTTTTCTTGGATTTTTATTCCAAGATTCTAAAATGGGTATGCTGATTTGGATGTAAAGTCACAACATATGGATCTTGCCAGTTTTTCTTTTACGAATTTAGTCATGATTCATCTGTCTTAATGGAGTATGAGAACATGATTTCCCCTGGTCGAACCCCTGTGACCCGGTTATTTTATGGAGGAAGGGGAATTAATGTAAGGACTAATAATGCAATTAAATCATGGTTTCCTGCTTTTTCCCTTTCTTGTCATCTTGAATTTTCCAGATTTGTGAATTTAGGGCTGAACTAAGGGTTCTATTTTTTAAGCATGTGTTTCTCCTTCAGTGTGTTACTGTGGCTAAGGGTCCTCAGAAACAGCCTCTATACCTTCACAAGGTTGGGTAAGACTGCATACACATTACTCTCCAAGTACCCCACTTGGTATGTTGTTTTTGATTTCTCTTTCAGTATGAATATAGTGTGGGGGAGTAACTCAGTACCTCCTTGTTGTATCTTGAAGATGTCTTCTTTTCTGCCTTCTGGACGGTGGTAATGAAGGCATCCACAAGTTCGGCGAATGAGCCTATTGAGTTTTCGGGCAAAAGGGAGTACCAGGTTAATGCTCCATTCGCCAGCATTTTCCCAAACTTTTAATTAGAATGGATTCTGTCTATGCTTTGTCAGGTCATTCTCTTTGATTCCAGTTGTGTAGGTTGTGTCACTGTGACATGGTCCCTGGGATCTGTGGTTCCATCATACTTCCCGAGCATTTTCCCAAACTTCTAATTAGAATGGATTCTATCTATGACTTTGTCAGGTCATTCTCTTTGATTCCAGTTGTGTAGGCTGTGTCACTGTGACATGGTCCCTGGGATCTGTGGTTCCATCATACTTCACGAGATGCAGCATTGTGAACTTATTGAGTATAGTTAGGGGGCAGCACGTAGTTTCCATGGTTGTTGAGAGTATCTCTCAAATCAATACCCTTGAGTATGGGTGGAGCCCCTGAGATCTGATCAATGCACTCATTTTGCCCCATAATCCGTCTCTAAATGGTCTAGAGCTGAGGGTCCGTTTGGCCATGTGAAATTTTAAAAAAGTAGTTTTTGTTTTCAAAAGTGAAAAATGGCATTCGGAAATTGGGATTGAAATCTGCAGTTCCGGGGCAGCAGTGCCTTGACCTATCTACGAGTTATCGAGCCCCCGGTTCCTAAGTTGCCAGGAAGCCCCTCGGTAATAGAGCTTCCTGGTATCGAATTTGGAGCGTCCATGTGTTGACATTTGCGGTCATGGCCACAACACCCCGCTGTTCTGCCTGTTCCATCTTCTTGTTGGGTTGTGAAGTTATTCTGTTGTATGACCAATCCTTGCACCTTTTCTTTTCAACCAGGTTGTGCGTTTTCTTTTCTTTTGTTTGGAAGTCGTTGAGGTGACATTTCCCTTGACGGTCATGCTGTGCTGAGTTCCCAGGAGTTTGGCCTCAAGTCTATTGTTGCAATTGTGATCTGCTTTGTCCTGCCATTATACTCCTCCAAAAACAACAAATACAAAATCAATAAAGGATCAATATCGTTTTTGAACTATCACATAATTACTAGGGCCCTATTGTGGGCGCCAAACTGTTTGACCTAAAATTATTTGTTAGGTCAACCAATTAACTTTACAATATTGATGTCACAAGCAATGCAATTGATCTAAATCTAATTGATCATTTGATGATGAATTTAGTGAAAATAACATGATAACAGTAGCAGAGTGAAAAGTCAAACTGAAGCAACAGAGAGAGAGGGATTCTTATTGAATAGTCTGGGCCGACTGATGGAGAACAACGATGAACAATGATGTTGAGCAAAGGTATAATAATGTGTGCAATCTGATGTCTTACAATTGTGGAAAGATGGAGATATCCATAGGATAATCTAATTGTAATTTACTCTGTCAATCTCACAGCCTCTCTACTTCTATGAGGTAGCGGCAAGGTCTGCGTACAATCTACCCTCCCCAGACCCCACTTGTGGGAATATACTGGGTATGTTGTTGTTGTTGTTGTTGTCTGTCAATCTCACATATTACAGTGATAAGATCGTGACTATTAGACTTGATATAGTGAAATTTAGGACATCTTGAAGTTCGGCCGTTGTTGGGAAGTTAATGATAGGGGTACTTTGGATCTTCTGGGTGTATCCTTCTGGGAAACTTTTGTCCAGTATAGGCGAACCGGACCCAGGGACTAGTTCTCAGTTGGCTAGGATTCTTTGGTTTTTGACCAGGCTGTCATCGACTGAATTGAGGAAGACTGAGTTTCTTGTGCTTTTGCCACGTATCCGATCAAATAGTCTTCCCCCCAGTATATCTATTACCAATGCAAAAAGGGGTTTTCTATTACTGTGTAGATAAGTGTTTGGCATTTTTCCTTTGTATTTGCACTGACACTTTGTCTTGCCTATACCTGAATTGGTACCCCTTCTTGTTTGTTGCTTGTGGCATGTTTATTATGGGTCTTAATAATTTCTAAGGTGTCAAAATCAGTCACTATTGGCATTTTGTGGAATGGCAGAATTTGTTTAATTAATTTGCAGAGTGTTGTTGGTCCTATGCATTGTCTGATAGCTTTTCAAGCCTTCTAAAGTAGTCTTATTTTCATATCTTTTGAATATATCGCATTATGTGCAATATTTTGAAGAGGAAAGAGATGGTCAAACGTAAAAGATTATTTTTTTTGTCAAACTCACATGGTTTGCAGTCATGAATGGTTCATTTAATCCCTTTACGGATATGTATATTTCTTTGCCTTTGTCACTTATCCTCAAATATACACCATTCTATGTAAGAGGGTTTTTTTTTCTTTTTTTTGTTAACCTATGTAAGAGGTTAGATACATTTATATGAGATGAATGCGAAAAAAATGACGCCTAATATATCTTTGTCCTGATCAACTCTAAATTCCACAGACGGTGAAAAGATCTGCAGTCAAAGAAGAATAGCACAAGTCATACCTGAAACATTTACAATGAGTAATAGCTTGTTACATAGCCATTATTCAAGTGGTGGAATCCCATCAGAGATTGCTGAGAATTTAAAAGATTTTTTTCCTGAGGATGGCGATTTGAGTTATGAAGAAGTTCTTTTGCAACAGGTATTACAGAATAAAATGAATCTTTTCTGCACAAGGTTCAATGGGGAACAGCCCTTTTGTTGACCATTTCTCTATTCCTAATTCAATAGTTAACAGTATTTTCTGTTGACAGTTGGATTGTTATCTTGCAGGAAACTGTTTATTTATCATTTCAAGCAAATGGGAAAAACAATAATATGAGCTCTGAATATGGTCAAACCAGTAATGGGCATCAGTTATCAGCACAAAAGGATGATTCTTCTCAAAGCCCTGAATCACAGTTGGCTCTGGATGAAGCTATAGCTAGATCATTGCAGTTGGGGGATGATTTTGAGGATTTCTGTAGAGATGAACTTAATTCTACTGTGGCTGGTAATTTCATAAGAACATTTATTCAGTAAATTTCTTGGTCATACAACTTTTGTCTCTGCTTTGGCTTAGGGTACAATTCACATAGTGAGGCGCCTGGTAATTTCATAAGAGCATTTATTCAGTAAATTTCAAGCTTTACCTTCTTCCTTTTTTATTTTTAACCACAGTTGTTCTTTCTGTGGTTAAAGAGATGTGAGTCGTCTTATTCTAACTGTCGTTAAGTATAACCATGAACAATGACATTTAGATGCCAAGATGTTGAAACTTTGCCAAAATGAAGTCTTTCTTATGCTGAACTGTAGGATGGACGAAAGACTAGTGGCTTGTAATCTAACAACTTACATGCCAAGGATAAGGAACTCACTGAATGAACATAATATTGAGATAGTGAAGAACATGAATTGTACTAGTAATTGCTGATAGTACAGCTTTTTCCCAGCATACCCAATGTTATGAACTTTTTATACCAAAAAATGCAGTTGATTACCTTTGATGCAAAATGTGCTGTGAATCATGTATTTGTCATTTCTTTGAATCAAGTATTAGTTATTCTGTTTCTGTAACAAGGTTACAATTTTTTATTTAAAATACAGCTTTCATTCACCGATATGTTCGTTTGACACATCGTCTGCGATTGTAACACGTGTGAAATCTGGTGGACACGGATGTTCACAAGGCACACTTATGATCGCGTGAAGTGCCTTATCTAGTCACTACCTTAGTTTAGATGTCTAACTGGCTTTGAATGTCTATCTACGTATTTGCCAATGTTTTAGCTTAGAAAATCATTTTGTGGTGATTACTTGAGCATTTCATTGGTCAATAATGGAGTGAAGCATGAGGATTTTGTGTTTGGTGATTAGTAAAAGTTGCAAAAATCAGAATAGTCTTTACGTTTATTGGAGCAAGTGATATCGAGTAGGAGTGTTGTTTCTAAGTTTTGATAATTTGACGAACTGTCGATCCTGATTTAGGGACCTGGTCCGACGTGTCGAACCTGCTTTAGGGACCTGGTCCTACTTGTTGATCGATTGTCAAAGTTCCAATGGAGAACAGCTGTAAAGTTGCCACCACCTGCTGTGGTTGGTGAACAACAGAGCTCTTAGCCAAAAAAAAAAAAAAATATGCACGAGGCTGTTTGTTTTGTACAATATATATGTGTGTGTGTGTGTGTGTGTGTGTGTGTGTGTACACACACTCTGATGTGGAAAGATACATCCACTCACATATACATACTCTTTTCAAAAGGCAAAAAGGTGTTCTTGGAAGAGCTCAGCACTCAAAAGCATAACGGCTTGGGAGACCTGATAGAGCTTGGAATCAAAAATCTCCTAGTTGTAAGTGCATCACAGTGTTATGAAAACTGATTGTAAGATTAGTTCCTGATCTTATAAAGGAAAACTAATTATTCTCTTCACTGTCAGTTGAGGTGTATGACTAGACTTGGTCGGTGTTGCTCCGTGAGAGCTTCTGTTAGCTAGAGTTGGTTAACATTATAAGCAATAAAGTTATTGCTTTGAGTCATGTAATAATAGTGTTACGAGAGGGAGGGATTAAGAGTTTAATCCTAGGATTGCATGAGTTTGTAATCTGAAGCTTGGCTCACTGTTAGTGAAGGTGTCTGGGAAACTCTGAGAGTTGGGTCATGGTTTTCTCCTCCCTTGAGCAAGAAGGTTTCCACACAAAATCGTGTGTTTTCTTGCTGCACTTTACTGCTTATTGTAGTATCTGATTGCTGTAGTGAAGGACCTGGTCCCTGGATGAGTGAGAATTGCATACAAACTAACAAGGAACGTTGAGAATATTTTGTATTATGCTATATCAGGTATTATAGTTCTTCAGTCTTCTAAAGCTGTTTCAAAAAGTGACTCATACTTGAGATTGTTTCACAGATGTGTGTATGTTCAGTATAATCTAGTCACAAGCTAGATTGTACATATAAACAACTCTTCTGGTGAAAAGAAGAGTATGAACTAACTAAATAAAACAGGCTTTCCTTCACAGAGGTTTTAAAATATAGTTTTCTATTTTGGAAATATTCAGTTCAAGTATTATTGGATTAAGTGTCCACATTACTCATAACCAAATGACCTCCACATTATCTGCAGGCATCAGGGAATCCCCTCCTAGAGAATCAGCTCCGGTCAGGGTATGGTGCAACTTTTTTAGTTCTCTTATGGTTTTGTATGTTTAATAAGAATGTATTATGTATTCAAGAGTTAATGCAAGCTTCTATTGTTAAGTGCAGGCCGAGAGTCCGAACACGACGAGACAAGATGATATTGATCCAGATAATATGACCTATGAGGTTAGACTGGAATCACTATTTCTTCTTTTTGATTAAGTTTGAAATAGTAAATATCGAGTGAAGGAACTGTAATTTACGCACCAGGTTATGTACACAGATAACTCTTGCTATTCTATCTTTTGCTACCGTGTGATTTTCTTTTATTATGTTTCAATTGTCTTCTTTCATTTTGGTAGGAATTGCAGTCTCTAGGAGAATCTGTTGGCCAGCAGAGCAGAGGGCTTTCACAAGACCTCATACGTCGTTTACCGACTTTCAAATACAAGACTGGATTCTTCTCAAAGAAAAAGAAAATGGGAGAGTAAGGAATAAATTCCCTTGTGATATAATTTTTTCTGTCCTGTCTAAGTCTTGTGTGTTAGCATTTAGAAAAAGCCCACTGGTCCTTGTATAAAAATTTACTGATAGATGTTCTAGTTCAATAATTAACCCATTCTGTTGATGACCTGTGTTTCATTCTTATCAGCATAAAGCATTACTGGCAATTTTTTGGTGTTTCTGAATATATATTTTGGCATTTTTATGTAGCAAACTGCTGTCACTGCCCTCACTAACATTATCGTCTTTTTCATTTTCTGGTCTCCATTTCTTTATATATTAAAAAGTAAACCCTCGACAGAAGTTGCCATTTAATCCTGTTTCCAACATTCACCCTTCATACATTGCTGGCAGCTAAAACAGCAGTCGGTATTTTTAAGTAGCCCCATTTGACAACATTTTGAGCAGGTTTCCTGGAAAAGATGTTTATAGAGGTTGATGATTAGAGTGTACAAATAAACACCTTCAAACAAGTTGAGAAAAAGTATGATAGTCTTACTTGGTCTGTACAATTTCATTGTATGCAGGTGTATTATATGTTATGCTGCATACAGAAGCGGAGATATGTTGACCACTTTACCTTGTGCACACATGTTTCATTCAGAATGTATTAATCGCTGGCTAAAAGAAAGAAAGGTGAGAAATCATATCCTCATACTTAAGATAATGTCACCCTTCAAGGTTTTCCTGTTCAATTTTTTTTTCTTCAACACTAAAGTAAGAACATATGATAAAAACATCAAAGAGGCTCAAAGAGAAGTTTTTGGTATTACTTCTCACCATTCGTGTGAAAAATGAGATTTCGGATCCTAGCATACTAGTCTGGTTGAAATGTGCCAACTTTGGTTAGATGCAGTGGCTGTAAGTAGATCTTCCTCATCTCTAAGTCTCTGGTGAAATTCTCATCAACTTATACTAGTTCTTAATCTCACATTTGGGCTTTCCTTTTAAAGCACACTTTCATAGCTTCACAAACAAATAGTATTTTCATCTTTTAATCGGTTAATTGCAAAAGTTCTAGAATAACCTCTGTATAGGAAAAGGATGAAGGATGACCAGTTAGGAATTAGGTTGAACTCGTTATCCTTTTGAACTCAATACCATGTAAGGGTACATCCTGCATCCCCAGAGCTCACTTGCGGGATTACAATGGATATGTTGTTGTTCAATATTCCACTTGTACAGTAGAAACACTTTTCTTTTGGCTGCAGTAAAACTAACTATTGTCTGTGTTTGTTTTCTTTTTTGCGTATGTGTTGTCACAGAACTGCCCCCTCTGTTATGAAGAGGTGAAAGATGAATGACTGCGCAGATCCAACTACCCATGGTAAGGCTAAAAGCCTTGTTGCTCAACTGTATCTGCCTTTGAATTCAACTTTTCATTAATGTAATAGAGAGAATAGCCTCCTTTAAAGAGTACTTATATCTGGTTTGTAAATAGTCTTCTGGATTGATTCCCTATAATTAACTATCTGGACATACGAATGAGACTGTTAAGCAAACAAAACTGTCTACTCTTTGCTTGTGCTATCAGCATATCTTGAAAGTGACCAATTTGCAAGCACAACATTTTTGGTTGAGATTACATGATAACATCCTTCTCCTTTTTGTTTACACTGCCAGTGTCCAAACACGTGTTTTGCAAGTGTATCCTATATTATTATTATTCAACTATATATTTATAGTTATAATGTTATACCTGTTTTAAAAGAATTTAATTGAGCTATACATAAAAGTTACTGATATATAAAAAGATTAGCATAATTACATATTCTTAAACTCTTGGGAATAAAGTTAGAAGTCATCCTATTATGTTCGTGCTTATTATAATATATAATATACTTAAATCTGTAAAAATTTATTGTGAGGTTTAATAATTATACAAGAGATGAAAACAGTAAAAAATAATCATGGCCTTTCATTTGATAAAAATAGAACACGTGATCAAACTAGAACTTTAAATTTGAGAATAGAGGGATGTGTCAAACAACAACTTGGTGCTAAGCCCAAATCTATCGAACTTTCACACTTAACATGTAAAGAGATTTCTTAGTTTGTAGTCACACTTCTCAGACAATGATTGTTAATCAACCAAATTCATAAAATTCTGAAAGATTAATCATCTAAAAATATCATATTGCACCTATATAGCATGAGTTATATCACTACACCATCTTATCTTAAAGATGCCAAGAAATAATTGAAAAGCAATAAAAATTGATAAGATTTGCTAAAATAATAAATATTAGATATGTATTACGGGTTGTAACATTACATAATATTAATTACGGATTTTAACAATTTAATTACAAGTTATAACAAATATATACATCATACTCAATCCATACCAATTACATACTCAAACATATATCCTAACAGATTTGAATATGTAATTGGTATGGAATGTACATAATGTATATATTTGTTATAACTTGTAATTAAATTATTAAAACCCGTAATTATTAGAACTTGCAATTCATTGTCTAATGTTACAACCCGTAATAACATATCTAATATTTGTTATTTGAGCAAATCATTCATAAAATTGTCTGTTGGCATAGCGTTCATAAGAAACTAAAAGTCCACTGATTCTTTTTTATTTTCTTGCATGGAAATAATATATACGTAAATACACAACCTAAAAAGTATTAAATATAAAATGAAAACTACACTAATTAAACATGAAAAAAAAAAATTACCCGTCCAAATGGTGCTATGCAAAATTAGGCATTGAGCATAATAATAAGTTTAAATGAGAAGGATCAATAGTTTTTACAGGGTAAAAAAACTCTGGCATAACGCAGAAGTAACGCATAAATTATCCATTTATGTGCACTTATGTGCTGCAATAAAAATGTAACAAATTATACATAAGTATCATTACCAAAGGAAGATCAAAGGCCAAAAACCATTAAAATCAAAAAGTAGACCAATTGTTATTAGTAGCTGAAGTGTTACTCTCTACTTGGTGAGATAATAAAGTTAATATAACTGATGCCTCCTGTAATTGCTAGAAGATGAATAATCCTCCACAACTAGCCCATTTAATGCAACTTAAATTAAAACTTTATCAAAGTTCTCTTAAAAAAGATAAATTATTACAGCTAAATTATCATTTAATAGAATTTTTTAAAAAAATAAATTGTCAAACAGTTTTATATAGGAATTTTCGTAATTGGACTATTAATTATGACTTCTACTTTTTGTATAGTATGATGATATGATGATATATGATATTAATATTAATTGCAAATTCTTCAAATTATTTATCTTTTTGTTATTTAATGTTTAATTAGTTAAATAATTTATAATATTTTAATTTAGTGTAGGAGGTAAAATGATAATTTAATTTTAGACTTAGAACCTTCTATGTGTGTGCGCGCATAATTAAGCGGATATGTTTGTCATTAATACTTCAACACAAATATTCGATACTTGTTGACGATTTGTGTCATGGACGTTCAACACTAGATATAAATTTGCTAACAACAAAATTTGTTTTATATGTATAAACGTAATTTTTTGATAAAGAGCATTTGATTGACCACTAAGCTATAGTAATTTGTCAATGATCCAACTATGTGATCATCTTATTTAAAAGATACACGTAGTCTATGGAGCAACGAGTAGAGTTTGTGTGAAATAGGAAACTATTGTCTTATGTCTTGAAAATAAAAGACAACTATTAGTGATGATTATCATATCTAGAACATTATCCCTAATTTCAACAATTGAGTTGTAGTAAATATTTTTATATTCGTATGCGTTTGGCAATTGTCCCAATTTAATACATTCCTTTTTTTTTATTCAGAGGACGGAGAAAAAAATGGGAGAATTAAGAAAGAAGAGTGTCATTCACGTGTTTTAATATTAATAATTTCCCTTTCTAAGTTGTAGTTCTTATAGTTTTATATTCATAACATGGGCCAATTAGTTGTCTCTATTTAATAAAAAATATATCCAAAGTCTTTTAATGATGAAACAAATAGGGGAAAGATAAACGACGTGACTCACGTGTTTTGAATATTATTTTTTGCTACAAAGTTGTTAATTATAGTTTATAGTGGTAACATGGCCAGTTTGTCTCAATTAAACTAAGCTTAAATATAAAGAAAAATAATTGCTAGGAGTAGCTTAAAAGGTTCCATAATAGGATAGGATCCTAAACGTGAAGAGAAGTTGAATGCCATTCTACATGACAACCAACAATAGATGATAATACAAGTAAACTATCTTCCTTGACAGATAATGAAGAGTGGACTTGATTTGATAAGATTACATTCCACTCATATATAATTAGACTATTACGATTTTATCTTTAAATGTTGTTTGAATTCAATAAAGTCGAAATTGATCCTCAAATTAAGTTATCATCTCATATTGAAATCAAACCCAAAATGGAGTTGCATTAATCTTTATAACATCTTTTAATTAGTTGATTAAATAAAATTTGTGTCAATTAGATATCATTAGGTAAGGTGAAATGAAAAGAGCAATTTATTTCAAAATGCAAAATTAAATATACCAGTGTGAACTCAATTTAAATATGCTGCAAAATGTGGGCTCACAAAAGATATTTAGTTGATTAGACATAATTTGTTGAATAATAATAATAGTAATAGTCGTGTCGTTTCCTATCTCCACAAAACGATTAAGACATTATCTTTTGAAAGTCTCCTACAACACATGGTATGAATTACGTGGATTTGTCGGCTTATACTACACAGTTAATTTATCCAAAGATGACAAAAGAAATGAAATTCTACACTATTTAAAATCACTTGGAATCTGCCAAACTGAATGTGGAAACCCACATAATCAAATAGTTCTTAATGAGCTAATGTTGTCATGTGTGGTGATGAGAAAATGATCAAATTAAATGTATGGGGTAGAAATATTTTTGTCTTTTTATGTATATTATTTATATGAAAAATAATTTTTGATGTATATGAAAAATAGTGTTTGATGTATACATGCTCTTTTGGTCCGTCCTTTAAATTATATGGCTGAAATAGTTTGTAATATATGAAAAACATTAAATTATTGTATTATTTTCGTCCTAAATCTTAAAAGTTATAACGAGCTAAGTCGAGAATGGATATGTTTTCCTTGCTTTTGAGTAATACTGAAAACTTTCATTCAGATTAAACAGAGGTGAAGAAAAGAAATTTTCTATTTATTTCATTATGCGTACGATGCATTGCCTGTGTGCTCTTTTTATAGGGCATCACTACTGACTAATTAACTACTTCTGTTAATTTGTTGGACGTTAACTAACTGACTAATCAAATTCTTAACTCGACTGATTAGTCTAACTGACTAACTTGACTGATTAGCATCAATTAACACGGATGTTAAAGGGATTGAACATGCCGAGCTTCGAAACCAACAAATTGATGCTGAGTAGTTCCTAGTCCCTTTGTCAATAGGTCTGCAAGTTGTGAAGCTGTATAAATGAATTGAGGTTGAATGAAATCATTCTTGATCGTTTCTCTAACAAAATGACAATCGATCTCAATGTGTTTAATTAATTCTTTGATGTTAGATGCAATTTGTATGGCTGCTTGATTGTCACAATATAAGGTA
>JAPFFP010000070.1:3742230-3753907 GCA_026153255.1 Solanum medicagineum
TAACTTAAATCAATATTTTAAGATTTATCTTTTTTGTCATGTTAATCACAATTATAGTAATTTTTATATAATTTTTGAATGTCTAAAATTTATAAGTTTAAACTTACAATTTATAGTATAAAAAACATGAATCATACCATAAAGATATTATTCCAAAAAAGAGAATTTCTCAGATATTTTTCAAGAAAAAGGAAACTTTTTCTTATTCTGCATTTGAGAAAAGAACATGGGCGGATCGGAGTTGCGTCTTTTTCCTCTTTTTTAATTTAATTATTTGAACAGGAAATCGACTCAATGGGTGTGCCTCAAGACTTAAACTAGTTGTTTTCTTCCTTTACTTTTTTGCTATTTCTTGTCTCAAATTTTCCATCTGATTAATTATATCCTGTTGGTAGGGATGGAGACATTAATGTTTAAGTGTTCATTGGTTATGGCAGGTATTTTGGATGGGAAAAAATGGAGGGATGTGTGTTTGTATATCGTGGAAGGAAATGAAGATAACGGGCATAGAAGACCGCAGATATTGGAGCCATATCTCATCTGATGAATCAAGGTTTGTCCCTTTACTTCGTTGTCGCTCTAATTCTTTCCAGTAATTATTAAGTTATCATCCCTATTTTAATTGTCACCGAAAAATCGAGTAGTAACCTTGCTTTACATTATATTTGTTAAAACAATAAGTGGGGAAATTAGATATGGCACATGGATTTTGAACAATGTAGAAGATATTCTATTTGTTGTACATGCCAAAGAAAATACCGTGGAATATTGTGTGTATCAAGAAAGAGATTGCTTGAGAAAAAATGAAGTCCTTCCATTATATTCCACGGCTACCATTCTAGCTAGAGTGTTGTTTTAATCTTTCATATTTAATGCATTTTCTTTTGACTTTAATGTATATGTAATACTATACATATATACTGGTTTCTTCGATATTGGAGAGGAAGAAATTTACTAACCATCCACCTGCCAGCAGATACAGTTTGACATTTGAAACCCAAATGCTTTTACCTAAAACATCGGGGAAAATGGAAAAAAGAATTATTTCCTGGCCCACTGAGTTACTGTTTTATCACCTAAAGATTTAAGTTACCCAATTGATAGTGTGAATATATATTACATAGGATATTCTCAGTGGCTAAGTTGAGCCCCTTAAGATTATCATGTTTGCTTTAATTGCTTGAAGCAAGCATGTGAATATATCTGCTTAATTTTACGATGGCTATTAATGTTTATACTTAATTTTACTGTATCATTTTTATTAATTATTATTTATTCATCTACTTCAACTATAAAATTACAATATTACCCGTAATGAATTATTTTCCCTTAAAGTAATTACCGATTTATGTGTCTGCGATCAGCTGCTTGATATTACAATATTATCCCTAATAAATCATTTCTCCAACAGCTTCAGATATGAATAATTTGAAATATTTTAAAAAATAAATATAAATTTTGATTGACGCAGAATTTTATATGTCCAACGAAAATTGAAACTCAGGAGTAATGTGTATTATTTAAAAACTACTTAAAAATATTATAAATCAAATAATTAAAAAATATATTAAATTATTAACTTTTCAAATTTTATTTAGATCACATAAATTTTTTAAAAAAAAACATATATTAGGCCTGTACAACGCCCGATCTTGGTCATTAGTACTATATACTATGCATAAGTCTTTCCTTTCTATATTAGATTTAGAAAGATATCTCGCTGGCAAATCTCATTTATGGATGCTTTTAAGAAGTCAACTAATCATATGCTTGAGATAAAAAATGAATTTTCAAGATTATATATAGTCTCATCAATGTAAAAAACGTGGTATATATATAATTCTCAACATAATACGTTTTCCGGCCACCAACCATAGACAATATAATGGTGGACCTAATTTTATGTATTATGACTTAAGAGTGCTCCAGCTAGCTAGCACCTTTTACTTTGGTAGTCATATGCGTAAAAAATGTCTTTAGCCTTTGTGGTTTGTTTTATACTTATTTTTGTTAACTAATCGATTCATAAAATGTAATTATTTGTCTCAAATTTGTTGGATATAAAGTAGTTAGTGTGAATTGGGAAATTTAGGTTGAAAGAATAAGAAAAATGTGGAGAACTAATTAAAAGGAAATGAAAAGTTATTTCTCCTTCATCGATAAAATAGAGGAAAGTTTTGTCTTTATATCAGAAAACATTTCCTCTAACTCTTGAAGAGTGGGACCCCTCATCCCGTCGTCGCTCAGCTCAGTTTCGGCTTTGTGAAATTAGTTAGTTTAACTATCTTTTAAAATTCACGCGTAGAACTGTTCCTTTCCAGACCTCGGGTGAGGGGATGAAATTTCTTTAGGTCACACAATAAAATCTATGGACTCAGATACTGTGACATATTATTGAACAAAATTTACTTTTGAATCTTTTTAATTGTTCAGGATTATACTGGTCCGCCTAATATTGTGTCAAAAATATCTTCACAGGTTCAACACATTTGCATTTCTCAAACAAATATGGTGGGTAGAAGTTGAAGGAAACTTAGAATTCGAATTCCCAGCGGGGCATTACAGCGTATACTTTCGTCTTCAGCTGGGAAAAACGTCCAGAAGACTAGGCCGACGAATCTGCACCGTGGATCAAGTCCACGGCTGGGACATCAAACCGGTCCAGTTTCAACTATCAACATCAAACGGTCAGCAGGCAACTGCACAATATTACTTGAATGAGCCGGGAAAGTGGATAAATTATCATGTTGGAGATTTTGCTGTGGACAAGTACACTAGCATGCCAACAAAGTTAAAGTTCTCAATGACTCAAATTGATTGCACTCATACTAAAGGTGGTCTTTCCTTAGACTCTGTCCTTATCATCCCTGCTCAGATTGGACCAAATAAAAGTAGATAGGGAATAGAATTGATGTAAGTATGTGAGTCACGCGGGGGAGTGTGACTTAGCGATTAATGAAATGTACATGTAAAAATTATGAAACATGAGGATTTTATATGTTAGTAGTCCAAGAGTTGTTGGGTAATTTCTTCTTATCCGTTAAACTTCACTGGATATAACTATTTAGTAATTGTGGCAAGCAAGGACGCATTCAGAATTAGATTTAACGTGTTGAGTTTTTAAGATTTTCAACATTAAACTAAATTCTTCGTAATGTTAAAATTAACTAATTATGTGTTCAGATCTGATTTGTTTTTTGTAAAGTAAATCTTTACTTGTATATCTTATAGGCCAAACACATACACTACTTCGTTTAATTTGTCCTTAAATATTATTTTGACACTGTAATTCAACTTCGTTTAACTTCAACCCTCCAACTCTATTTTCCATTGATACTTGAGTGCTTCATCTCATGAGGGTGGGGATTTGGGAAGTATTGTTGGGTTAAATTAATTATAGTTTAACGACTTAGAATTGTTTTCGAGAAATAACTGAGAGAGTAATTTTTTGGAAAAAATAAACAATTATTTTACTTCTATTGGGGTTGAGTTCACCCAGATGACCTGGAGAAAGTTAAATATGTGGCTTTATTCGATTAGATGATCTTTTAGCTTTTTTTCTTTTTAATATAATATGCATTGAACACTTTGCACTAATTTTTTTAAAAAAAGAAATTGTTTCAACTTGTACCTGAAGTTGAAGGGTTAAAATGGAATAACGTTGAGTTAGAATGTTAAAATAAAATTTAGGACAAATTAAAAAGGTTGTGTATGTGTTTTGCCTATCTTATATTTGTTCCCTCTGTCCATCTTTACTTATCTCCTATTGATAGGGATGGGCATAAATATCAAAAAATCGAAAAATCGAACTGAACCGAACTAATTCGGTTCTTCGATTTCAGTTCTTTGATTTTTAGGTTTGATATTGGTGTTCTTTTTCCAAAAGTTTGGTTCTTCGGTTCGGTATTCAGTGTTCGGTGTAGGGGTCTCAAAATTTCGGTGCACCGAAGAACCGAGCTTTTGTTAAATTTTTAAAAATTACTTTATATATATATATATATATTAGACCAATAAATAAATAAATATATATATACATATAAATTAATTAGCAACTAAATCATTCATTAAACAAGTCAAAGTAGCAACAAATTTATAATTCATGTAGTTAACTTGAAATATTATTTTCCAAGAGAAATATATTCAAACATATTTTTGACGATTTATGTCATATGTAAAGGATGTGTTCATGCTTGTTGTCCTCAAGTAAGAATTGGCGGCGCAAGTTCTTGACAAAGATAAATATAATTCTTTAAGCACAATAAGCATGTTCCATGGGAGCACATCATCACATAATATAATTTTAAGTTTTTAAGTGTCTTATACTTTGATTTTGTCTTCATTTTATTTTTTATTAGTTTGCACCAAAAAATTCGTTTTAAAAACACCGAATAAAATCAAACCGAACTTGAAAAAACCGAATCGAATTGAAATATTTTGGTTCGGTGTATGGTGCACACTTTTTCAAAATTGAAAACCGAAGAACCAAACTGAAATTTGCTAAAACCGAACACGCTCCCCTACCTATTGACTTGACACAGGGATTAAGAAGTAGTAAATGATAGGGGTAACTTTACCAAATTGCTTTTTGAGAATAATAAATATAATATCTTAAAAAATGTAATAGGAAAATGACTATAATTAATGATAAAGATAAATTAGAAAGTAAATGTAAAAATTATCTTTTAATTTTATAAACTGAATAAGTATTATTAGATATTTTAAAATAATATAGTGGACTAATAAAAATAGACGAAGAGAGAATATATTGCATGCTGAAAATATGAATTCAAATAAACTGCAATCAATAATATGTCGGTCCATGATGTAATTAATATTTATTGAAATAATAAAGATATCTACATGCTAATCGCAGTGTAAAACAAAAAAGTAACTATTTGGCTTGCTTTACTATTCTACCAGACATCTACCACATGTTCCAAAATGGAGTTAATTAGTCGTCTTACTTTCTACAATTGAATTTGTAATCCATTAATTAGATTATTATGTCATACTCTTGTAGCAATATGCCTTTGTTGTCATGTGGACGTAAAATATGATTTTCTTGTATATTACACTAACAGTTGTGAGTTGTTAGTTGTTACAATTACTTATTGCAAGTCAAATTTGATGAGTCAATATAGGGCCATTAATGCTTTCTGACTCATTGCATGGGATTATGATCGCAGTGGAGTCAATATTTTTGTTAAAAGTGTTTATATTTTTAGAATATGGGTGGATGATTTTTATATCAAGAGTGTTTAATAATTGGTGTATATATATATATATATATATATATCAAAATATCTATATTTAACCTATATATTCAAAAATATTTTCCGATGATGAATGTTCATCTGACCATCCTTAGATGAATATAGCTCTGCCCCTGGATTATAACTCCTTTGATTCATGTTCTCTTCCACAAAATCATTTTTAGTTCCATTATCTTTGGTGATTTTGCTATCATTTCATTGTTTTCGTTACCTTTTTTTTTCTCAATTATCATCACTTTGATATGATGTTAAAGTAAAGATACAAAATAGAAGAATAAGAAACACATTTTGGGAGAAAATTTCTCTTCCTTCTTATTATTCAATATTCACAATATCACTTTCAAATAGAATTATCGATATGAATCAGTCCAATTCATGCGAATTTATATAGACTTTGAAATTTGACGAATCAGATAGAATTGACTTATTATTTTAGTGGGCCAAAACATATTAAGCCCAATTCACCATTACATAGGTTGCGGGTCGTGGTAGACTAGTCCAGTTCAATTTTAATTTTAAAATGTTCCTTAATATAAATATTTAACAAGCAAACTAACGACTAACATGATACTACTCGAACCAAATAAAAATTTAACAAGCAAACTAAATAACTGATGAGTAACAATATAACTAGTTAAATAGAAATATTAACTTTTACTGATATTTATATATGATGTTTAGGTAGATTATGAGTTAGGATTGTATTTGACCCGTAGATTTGCCCAAACACATATTGTTCAAACACCATGGGTCATTGGATTTACTTGGGCCAGGCTAAAAGGCGATGGATTTCAAAATTTTTTGTCCAACTTTTTAATTACGAATTCAATCGATTTGGTCAAATAAACTTAGATCATATTAATAGCTCTATTTCCAAATTTGACTTTTCTATTAAAAGGGAATTACAATAATTATTTCTCTATCCCAATAAAATTATAATACTATTCCCTCCGTCTCAAACTAGTTGAATTTTTTCGATTTTTTTCAAGATTCAAAATAGTCAAATTTTTCAAAGTTGAAGATGAATATTTGAAACTTTTTCCATGTTTGCCCTTCATTTATTGAACTTTTACATTTTCTAGAAAATAAATTACATTATATATTTATGATTTTACAAAGGGCAATAGTGAAAAATATGGTATAAAGTTTGTCTTTGAATACAACAATATACCTAGTGATATCCCACAAGTGGGGTCTGGGGAGGTAGATTGTATGCAGACCTTAACGCTACCTCAAAGAAGTAGAGAGACTGTTTCCTAAAACCTTCAGCTCAAAACTCATAAGCAGAAAGACTAGATATAACAAAATTTAATGTAATATGACAAAATTAAATGTAAGGTAAGGGAACAACAAGTGCAACTAACCATAAATAGACATGACAGTGAGTAACTATGATAATACTTACACATATATACGCCAGATAATGAAAAGAAAAAGGAATACTAATAGTACAAATAATACAAATGCTAATAACAATAAGAAGAAGACGACGAAGGAGGAGAAGAATAGGAAGAAGAAGGAGAGGAACTTAGCCTGCTACTCTAATTCGCGACCTCCACTTCTTTCTATCTAAGGTCATGTCCTCAGTGAGGTCGAGTTCCGCCATGTCCTGTCTGATCACCTCCCCCCAGTACTTCTTTGGTCTACCTCTACCCCTCCGAGTAGCTCCCACAACCAACCTCTCGCACCTCCTAATAGGAGCATCGATGCCCCTTCTCTGCACATGTCCGAACCATCGCAGTCTCGCTTCCCTCATCTTTTCCTCCACCGAGGCCACCTCCAGTTTCTCCCGAATAGCCTCATTCCTAACCTTGTCGCTTTTGGTGTGACCGCACATCCATCTCAGCATCCTCATCTCCACGACATACATCTTCTGAACATGAATATTTTTAATTGACCAGCACTCCACTCCATACAGCAGCGCTGGTCTAACCACCACTCTATAGAACTGACCCTTAAGTTTGGGTGGTATCTTTTTGTCACATAGTACTCCAGAAGCCAACCTCCATTTAGTCCATGCTGCCCCAATACGTTGTGTGACATCATCATCGGTATCGCCACTACTTTGAATGATGGACCCCAGATACTTGAACTTATCCCTCTTGTCTTTGAATGTTTTTCTTAATAAATATGCATTACCTTGCAAATTCAGTTAATATGAGACAGAGAGATAATATTTTTCCTACTATAACAATTTCATAACTATTACAAATATAATTTAGCGTATTACAATCATTACGTCAATTGTCAAATAAAAAAAGTAAATAAAACTTTATTTTTATTATTATATGTAATATGATATCAAATAAGAAATAAGTATTTGATATAGTATTCCCTCTATTCTATATTAATTTAATTTGTAGACAATGTAGAGATATTAAGAATAATATTTAAATCATATTTTTTATTATTATCTTTTGTGATATCATAAATATACCTTTATTATAAAAAAAGTATAAAATTTTAATAAATATTTATCTTAAAAAATTAAATTAATATCAAGTATTTATATTTTTTGGAAAGGGTTGTGACTTATGAGATGTGCAGGAGATAATTGGGAGTGAATACGATAGAACAAGTTTTGTACTTTTTCCTCGAGCGTCTATCTTGTTTATTATCTCCCCTCTCTCACCAGAAAACCTCCAAATTCAGCAGGTAACTACTCCTACTTATCCTTCTCTTCTATAATTACAATGAAATAAAATAAATGGGGAATTCTATCAAACTCCTTTTTTCTCTCACCTGGGGTTTGTTTTTGTTTTCAATTCTTGCAAAAAGGTGAATTCCTTTCTTCACTACCTTTTTCTTTTTCTCTGCCTTTATCAATAGGTTTCACCAGATTCCATTTATGTTTTCTATCTAACTTAATTATGGGTCCCAAGAACTTGAAATTTCTGTCTTTTTTATCCCTGAAGATACCACATTAGGGTTAATTAAATAAATAAATAGACTAAATCAAGACGAATTTCGACTAAAGGAAGGATGGAATTTATGTCTTTTCGTGTTTGGATTGGGATTCTAAATTCGTACTATGTTTTGACTGACATAAATTTGATTATTTTGTGTTCACATTATTTGGTTTTAAGTTTGTTTTGTTGGGTTTTTGATAGGTGATTGAACGTCTTCATCGTTGAAAGTGATAAAGATTGAAGCTTTACGAGGTTTCGTTTCAGGGGAAAAGTAAAAAAAAGTTTGTAACAGAAGAAATGGAAAGCTGTGGGGATTTTGTGCAATGCCTTTTACCTGATATGTCTATAAAGATCCTAACGTGTTTGGAGGACCCGTCTGATCTTATTCGGGTTTCTGCTGTTTCTACTTCTTGGCGTCAATTCGGTAAGCTATTCTATTTATGCTCGTCATTTTTATTACTTTGCTGTTTCATAAGCTCTTTTGTGCTAGCTGTAGATTTATTAGTCTCAGCCTGGATCAAATTGAATAAATTTGAAGAATTGGATTGGTGATTTCGCGATGCTCGTTAATCATAGTTGTTGGGCAGCTAAAATCTATATCTATCTGTCACTCCATATTACATATATGACCATGAGATGGTTTCTTGAAAATGTATGTGATAATATAAAATGCAGTCTCTTGTAGTGTCTTGTTCTTCGATTTCTGGTATTATATGTTGTTTTTGTTACTATCGGTTGTTTCTTGTACTTTTATTATTTTTTATGGACTATTTTTTTTCTTAAGCCAAGGGTCATATCAAAAACAATCACTAGCTCTGAGACGGGTAAGGTCTCAGTAAACTCTACCCTCCCCCGATCCTATTTTGTGGGAATACGTTGGATATGTTGTTGTTGTTGTACTATATAAATGCAGTACCATTCCCTTCCGTCCCTTCACATTCCATTACTTCCATTCTCTACAGATAGCCTGACGGAGGTTTCCTTATTTCTATTGATGAGGACTTACTTTTTTTGTGGTATTTATGTAGTGCCATTCAGAATATGATGCACAAGTTTCTTTGCTCATATGAGAAATCATTTCCCTTATACTCAAGAGTACAGGATCTTGAAATCACTGTGAAATATGAACGGTCTCTAACCCTTTTTTTAAATCCTTCTTAAGTGCATTTTTTGCCGCCTGGTTCTTTTGGATTTTGTCAGACTTAAGAGTTCCTCATGTTTACTCAGACCAAGACATACTTGTATGAGGATTGCTTTTATTTCGGTCTCATAAATCATTCATTTAGGAGTAGTATGCAACTCTGTGTTTTCTTATTGACTGCCTTTTATATCAGACAATCGATTCTTGTGCAGTGATTGGAAATGGCTTGTGTAAGCATCTCTGTTTAAAGAGATTTCCTGAAATGTCAAGTTCTGGAAATATGATTGAAGTTGAAAACAGAGTTGTACCAGTGGTATCTCAGCCTGAAAAGTCTACAGAATGGTCATGTCTGGAGAGGAATCATAGAGTTTATGCATTTTTGACACGCGGCCTTTCCAACTGTATGACGGAGGACTGCTTAGTAGATGCAATTCATGCATCAAGCACTGACAACTATCCTGAAGAAAGCATTCTGAATACACTAAAACCGGGCGATCGTGTTGAGCGCAGGGCTTCATACTGGTCAAGTGGAGGACAAAGTGATCCTACAGTTCCCGAGACACTAACATATAAATTAATCTCAAAGCTGTGCTTGATTTCAGAAATTCATGTACAACCATTTCAAGGTTGCACCTCAAACTCTTTATCTAATATGATGTTTTGAATTTGCTCCTTCTGCTTATTTGTTTATTGCTTCACTAACCACAAACATTATGATTTTGTGACAGCGTATTTTCAGTTTGGCTTTCCCATTTATTCAGCAAAAGCTGTGAGATTCCGGGTGGGACATCCTAATGTTAAAGTAGATGTAGAAAGTGACAACACACATGAATCTGCAGCTGTTCAAGGCCGATCTTACTTTGACAAGATCGTGTGGACATATACCTCCCCAGAATTTCCCTTGGCTCAGGTAATAAACAGAAACGGTATTTCAATTTCCTTTATTCTGATTAATTCTTACCCTGAGATGGTCAAAGGATACTCCAGGCTGACATCTCTTTTTGGGGACAATAATTGATTCCCCAGTCATAGCACTGCATAACTTTTCTTCGCTAAGACTATTCCTTCTGTTACCTTTCTCAAAAAAAAAACTTTCCCTAGCTAAGACTATTCCTGGTCTTGCTTGTGTCTGATCATGTATTTGTCGGAAGTGTATCACCCATTTAAAAAAACTAGTAGATGCTCATTAATGAACTAATCTTCTTTTTGGCTGACGAAAGCAACCAATTTTGAAACCGACTTCAGCTGCAGCTAAGTTTTGGTTAAGATTTCTACTTCTATGTTACTCGACTTTTTAACAGGCAAGTTTGGCTTCTTATGGGTACAGGAGAACATCTTACAGAAGTTTAAGCTGCCAGAACCAGTTCTTTGCATTGGAGGAATCCTACAGGTCGAGCTCTTAGGCAGAGTTCAAAGACAACAATTGGATGGTCTATATTATATATGGTCAGTTCCCCCTCTTATGATTTGTCAGCCTCAAAATTCTAACTGACTAATATTTCGTGCTATTAATTACTGCAGTCGCAGTCTACCATATGGTTGGTGCATATCTGACTAAGCATATCGGTTTTAAAGGTCATAAGTATAAGCTCAGGATTTCTAAGATCGGTTTTTATTAATTTGCCTTGTTATAGTGTGTCGCATGTTCAAGTTGTTGGAAGACCACTCTTGCCATCATTTGATGTTGAGATACTGGATGAATCGGGGAAGTGCAGTCTGAAGTATTGCCCAAAAGAAACGATGTTGTGCGAGCCAAGTAAGAAATCTAGCGAAGGAGAGTCAAGTAGTCCTCCTCGGTTTCATAGGTTCAGGGAAAGCTTAAGGGGATGGGAGCAAATGATCCTGAATACACTACTTGGAGCCAGAGCAGGCGTGGTTGATGATGATTCAGATGAGTACGACGCGTAACATTCAAGGCCCTAACAGTTATTTGTGTTAAATATAATGGCATTAGGCTTGCTTCTGGGCATCACTGCTGTAGTTTCATCTATAAATAGATGCCATGTACGGAAGGCACATGTTGATAATCTTTAGCGTTGTTTTCTATTGCCATGGAAGGCACGGTCATCTTTATTAGCTCCGTTCACTTTTACTTGTTCACAAAAATAATCTTCATTACGAGTTACGACTCACTGAAAAATTGCCAATTGAAAATCCACAGGATAAAGGTGATAATTGTTCCTCTTCCTCAAGTGCCTCGGTAATCGGGTTATAGCATAACATATTGAAACGCAAATTTTTCATGTCGATAGTACGATAGTTGCTATCGTATTGAAGAAAGTTGAACATTTTGGCATAGTAGTCCATATTTAAATTTTTTTAAAATTAAAATATCAATTTCTTTTATACTGTGA
>JAPFFP010000070.1:3760651-3774772 GCA_026153255.1 Solanum medicagineum
GGTGTTTGAAAACATGATTCCAAATCACATGTTTCAATGCTGTTTTGGAATCATTTGAAATCATGACTTCATATGCATGTCTAAACGCAAGCTTGCCGCTCTTTTAAAGTTCTGCCTCCTGTAGCTAAATAAAGAATGACTATGCTGTTCTACAAAACTTTAAGAAACTCATAATTTCCAAGCATGTTTACAGGTAGCAGCCAAAGGAAAAAAAACAGAAAGCATGAAAAATCAATTTCTGCAGGAACTTTAAGCACCAAGCAACTAAAGCGATTGAAAAAGGCTGATAAAGAAAAATAAAACACAAAAGTAATACAAGGAAAGATAAATATAAACACAAATAACAATTAAATGAAGAACGGGATGGAAAATGCAATTAAGAGAAATATATCAAGTAAAAACCATGTCTTCTTTTTCTTTTTCTTTCGGAAATGAAGTTTTAAGTTGCAGAATCAGATTCAGTCACTGATTTCATCGTGTACTACTATCTAATTCTCTTCTCCTTATCAGTAAAAATTCCCCTGTAAGGTTTCTATCAATTATACATCAGTTTTCCATATGTGTTGATTGTTTGGTTCCACCTCTTTGATGCATAGTCCCATGGTTGCTGAGTCAGATGCCTTATGAGGCTTCACAATTATTGGTCTCCACATATTCCGACAACTAAAGAAACAAACGAAGAATGAGACCACCAATTCAAATGTCACCAGCACAATCCCATGGGCCAAGAATCAATGTATTATATAAAATAGGAGTCGGCAAATTCACTTTACACGCTGCTTTTAGATTTTAGTGCTTTTGCTTCATTTCTATTTTATAAAATACCTTTTCAATTGAATGAAAAGGTCGCTGGGACCCACCAGTGACCTTGATTTTTTTTAAAAAAAAATGTATATAAGATACTATATCTCGTATATTCGATAATTACAATTCTAAAGAAACATAACAAGAGCACTCTCCACAAACTACTCTAGCACTTATACTAATCCACCAAGACTCATACTGTATAAATAAATATCTTGAAGATTTCAAATATAGGTTCACACTTTTCTTCTTTTTTTTCGTGCTCAAGAGAGATTGATACTTAAGTTCCAGGTTAGGTTATTAAAATTCTAACTTGGATATGCACTGTTCCAGGTTGTTCAAACAACATTTAGGTTTAGCTAGGGGCATGCATTTTTTATTAATTCGCATTTACACGGTTCCATCAACTGTGGTTTCCAAGTGCTAATTCCTCCAAGAACTCTATCCTCCTTCTTCAAAGCAATTTTGAAGCTTTTTTTCATAAACAGTTCTTTTGATCCAAGAAAGACCGATCAACTATCATCATGGCCCCAATGAGGTGAAACTAAACAATATAGTGTAATTATGTAGATAGAGTGTCAGATACAAACTGAAATTTAACCTTCCATGCAGACCAATTTATATTCACCAATGCTACCCTGTACCTCCTCCTGCCCTAAGCAAATGTTCTCAAGTTCAAAGTAAAGGTAATTGTATTTCCTACATAACGAGTGGTTTAACTCTTGTATCAAGAATGGCTACTAGCTGATAGAACACAAGCAATAGAATTGATCTACAACATGACATAACCTAGTGATGTGTCCGCTTCAAATCATTGACTATTAATGGACAACTGTTTCCACTTACCAAATCCTCTGCCTGATTTTGAGCCACAAATATCACAATGCCATGCATCCTGGTGCCCAAAAAAAAGGAGCAGAGTTAAAAAAAGAATTAGAATATGTTGCTTATGGAATAAGTTTAAGGAGAAAATGAATTAAAGTAATGAGATCAGACAGTCATATTATAACAAGCAAGCAGGACAATATCACAAGGACAAAATCATAACCAGACATAACCCCAACCTTATGTTAATACATCACTCTCTCCAAACAGCATAGCACATGATGTTGAACAAGAAGAGAACAAACCTATACCAGTGCTGATAGACCAATTTCTAACTTCAGGCCTTAGAAATGAAAAACTAATTCAAAGAGAATCCATGATGGTAAACATTACCATGGTTGACTGTGGAAACACGCCAAGTGAATGATGCCCAACGTTCTCGTATAATGACAAGCACCATCTCTTCTTTGCCCTTGGGGAATAATACTCAGCTACAAACTTTCTCCAGTAAGCAATGGAGTTATCCTATTAGACATGATAAATCAAACAGAAATGAGACGCATGAACTTGTTCTGTATGGGTCTTCACAATGAGAAAGAATGTCACTCACGGAAGGTCGTTGCCGCTGATGATACAAATATTGCATCAACCGTCTAGAACACAAGACACCATCAGAGGGACGCTTCATTCCTGATACAGGCTGCACGTTTTGTTGTTGAATTTGTTGCCTTAGCTGCAGCTGCTGCTGTTGCTGCAGTAACTGCGCTCTCTGCATCGGTGGAAGATACTGCAACAACTGATGCTGCTGTTGCTGCTGTTGCCTCAGCCTCTGCTGCTGAACCAGGGCTTGTAACTGAGGACTAGGGTTCTGCATGTGCACAGGATCTTGTCTTTGCAACAACTGTTGCAGAACTTGCTGCTGCAGAATATCATCTTGCTTGATGTCTAGCCGCGGTTTCTTTTGCATCTGTGACAAAGCAACAGGGTCCTGGATGAATGATCCTGGAACCCGAAGGCCTTGACCATTGGCCAGCTGAACCTGCCCAACTCGAGATGTTGGCAAAGAGGTGGCACTAGAAGTGCCATGACGCGGCTGATTATGTTGAGGTTGTTGGGAGTTGGGATCTTGGTTAGAGCTTTGCTGAGCCACTGAGGATCCATCCATGACTGATGAACCAGACACACTTATGTTATTAGAAGAAAATGATAAAGGTGATGCAGGCAACCTCATGTAGGACTCCGTATTAATGCTGGCACTTCTCTGAAGATTGGGACCCCCTGAAAGTCCTGAATTGGCATCTGTAACCAATGAACTTGCCCCAACACTAGGACCTGAGCTTGCTACACTATTCAAAACTGTATTACTGACATCCCCAGAAAGAGGACCCAAGCTTGAGCGTGCATTTCCAGGTAGTGAATTTGATGAATTCCCAAAAGATGAAGTCAAATGAGAATTTCCCGCAACTTGAGACTGCCCATCACCTTGGAAAAAGATACCAGAACTTGAAGAAGAATGTGCCATCCCTCCAGCCACACGAGAAGGTGCCATTGGAGGCACAATCCCTTGGTGGCTGGAATCCAAGTATCTCTCCAGTGCTTACCCCTTATTTTAGTTCAGGCTCTAGAGTACAGAACTAAGTTTAAGCCTTCGTATACAACCTTCAAAATTTTATCAATCTGGAACATCAAATCATCCGATTATACTACTATCCTCACCAACCAATGAAGCACCAGATCTTTTTTTTGTTCTGTGTAGTGACAAAAAATTTACATAAATATCATTTTAAAAATAAAAGGTAACAACAATAATACAAACGAAGAATCCAAATAATTTCATATAACAAGCATTGGATAAAAGTAAAAAACTTTCTGTCCTAGCAGCTACCAGGGGCAGATTTAAGGGGTCGGTTCCCAAACCCTTTCCCTAGAAAATTACACTGTATATACGAAGTAATTTTTATTTTTATATTATATATATATATATATATATATATATATATATATATATAAAATATTGAATCCCCTGACACAAGACGACGTTGGCTCAGTGGTTTAGAGGATTCAAAATTCACCTTGACATTCCAAGTCCAAATCCTAAGCGCTACATTTTGATTTTTGGAACCCCTAAGTGAAAATCCTAGATCCTCCGGAGGAGGCTACAAAGACTATGTATCAACCAAGTGAAAGAACACGACAGAAAAAGTGTTCAAGTGCATGTATAAGAGAGCCAAAATCAAAACCCTACACCGTCATTGTAGTCATAGAGACAAAACAGAAAGCAAAATCCATCTAGAAAACCCTAATCTTACAAACAACTAAAAACAAATAGGAAAAAACAGAAAAAGAAAAATCTTGGCTTAAACACAGACACGCTTTAATTGGGAACGCCAGTGGTAAATGTTAAATGGAACAAAGACTCATAAATCAAACATTTTTTCATGAACCCAGCACCCAAAATTTGGTACACTAGTAGAAATCACTCGAATCTCGGACAAATTCAAGACAAAAAACATCACTACAACATTAATTCATCTTTTGATTGGCAGCATCAGCTTCACCCCACTGGAAATGAACATCAAAAGATCAAGAAACAAACAACACAGAATTCAACTAAAGTCTCATTCGCAGCTCATTAAAATCATGCTGATAACAATTACAATCAACATAAAAAAATTTTGAACAACATAAATTTAAAAAAAACAAAAACTAAAAAAGCTAGAGTGTAACGGAAGACTACAAACCTTGCAAGAGCAAAACCAGATAGAGAGAGAGAGAGAGCGATAGATTGTAGGGACTAATTAATCGGAGGAAACTTCGATGGCGAATTTTATACCTAGCGGGAATTGTCCAGGTAACTGACCGGCTCAACCTGTACTTAACCCTACAAAAACTGGTTTTAGCCGGTTGATAATGGACACGTGGCAGTTCTAATATGATCACGTAGCCGGTGCTTAGATCATACGGTGGCGATACGAGGTCGTAGGGTTGTTCGAACACGTGGCCTTTTGTTGTTGGTTGCTTTTGTAACGGAGAACTTAACAAGGTAGGTCTCGTTAAGGCAGTAATTCTCTACGGTCATGCCAGCTGGAGGTCCAACCATCACCACCGTTTGATCGTTATAAATTTTTTTGATGGATTCTTAATTTCTTAGAAATATAAAAGTTTGGTACATGTATATACAAATTTCCTTATATAATCTATTGTTAAAGAAAGAGAGTTGTTATTAAATATTTTTTTCATATTTTGGTGGTAAATAAAATTCAATTATTAGGTTTTAGAAAAGTATTACACACCAAAAATTGCAACGGGTGAAAAATTAAAAACTTCATAAAATCATGTTTCGTAATTTTTCTTTTTGAGAATTCTGTCTTAATTATAATTTGTAATTGCACATAGTTGATGGAGGTTAATTGTGAGATTCATTTTTTTTTTCGATTTTAGGAGTTCTTCACAAATGCTATTTTGTATTTAGGAGTGTGATATTTCAACTTCCAAACACTTTCACAAAGTGTTTTCATTTTCTTTTGAAAAAGTTGACTTGGCCCTCTGAGCAATGTGTTTTTAATTATCATATTTATTGTTAAATTTATGATATTATTAAGCTTTCAGTTTCTTAATTATGAATATTAATTTAGGATTCAACTATGAACCTCCATGTTTTTTTTTCTCATATAATATATGTAGCCTGGCATGAGTATCTGACGTGTATATGATTTGCTATTATTTAGGTTATAACCTTAATGGTCCAGGTTTAATATTTTAGATACTATGCTTCTCAATCTCACGTAATATTGTGTGTTTTTCTTTATTAGTCACCTTTTTGTTCTCTTTCTTTTCCTTTCCTTTTCTATATCTAATTTATTCTGCTTATAGGTTTTTGAGACGGGGGTTCCCAGAAAACAACCTCTCTATCTCTACGAAGCAGTGGTAAGGTCTGTGTACACTCTACCCTTCTCAGACCCCACTTGTGGGATTCCAATGGAGATGTTGTTGCTGTTGTTATGCTTCTCAATCTTATGGGTCGTTGTTGAGTCAGTTTGTATTTTTAAATGGCTAACGCAGTTGAATAAGATATCGAGTGTCGGTCACGCTTTTCCTTAGTTTGGGGCATGACAAATTTGATATTAGACCAGGTCATGTCCCAAGGAGTACGCGAGTCGTGTCTAGTAAAGTTTTATTTATAGGTGTATTGTGCATCAAACTTATAAGTAGGAGGCTACGGGACATTTAAGAATGGTTCTATTTCTTTCAATTGATAGATTGTACTATAGAGTAATGTTATAAGTACCTATGAAATCTAAATTATGTTTTGTATTTCTTAGTTTACTAAATGTTTATGCTCAAGAGGTTTTATCGTGATTTTACAGTAGAAATTATCGATCATCGGAAATTTGTAGGCCTTATAGAGATGCTCGGCTTGTTATTAGTATGGGTATGGATTGGTTGGCACTTTATCATGACAATATTGAATATTGAGAGAAAATTATTAGATTTCAGTTTTCAGGTAAAGTAGTATGAAAATGGAAGGATAATGCAGCAATGTCAAAAAGGCAAGTTTATTTCTAATTTTCGGGCACAGAAATGATTTCCAAAGACTACATTTCATACCGTTCGATGAGTTTAAAAAATTAGCTTTAAGCCACTTATTATTTAGTTTATCCCAATGGCGAATGAGCTTCTTAGCATTTTCCTAGAATGGAAGATTAGATTTTATTTTTTTTCCTATTGATACATTATTAGATGCTCGGCCAATATCAATTCCAACATATAGAATTAGACCAAAAAATTGAAGAAACTGAAAGAACAATTGAAAAATATATTGGATAAAGACTTCATCAGGCCTACTACATCACTGTCCGGTGCACCAACATTATTTCTACAAAAGAAAATTTTTGATTCATTACAAAAATGTATAGACTATCAAAATCTGAATAAAGTGATTATAAAAAACAAATAGCTATTACAAAGGATTGATGGGTTTACTTTTTACAAACCATATAATGTTGAACGCTTTTCAAAGATTGGTTTACATTTAGGGTACCACCAAATACTTGTTTAGAAAGTAATATTCCAAAGACGATCTTCAGGCTTACTTATGGTTATTTTTGAGTTCTTACAATAATTTTAGGATTGATAAATATCCCAACAGTATTAATGAATCTAATAAGCAGTATATCTAGCCATTTTTAGACTTGTTTGTCATTGTATTAAGGGAAAAGACTCAAATACGTCATCAAACTTTAATAAAAGGTTTAATTATGTTATCCATTAAAAGTTTGGCTCAAATTTGTCATTGTTGTTAAGAAAAAGGCTCATCCATGCCATTATTTTTAAATGATGGTTTTGCAAAACCATCTTTTACCTATGTCATATTTTAATTTGGCCACATTATTTAAAAAAAATAAATTCTAAATAAAATTAAGAAAAAAAATCACAAAATTAAGAATCTTTTTTTAGATTTTATTTAGAATTTATTTAGAAACAAATTCTAAATAAGAAAAAAATTCAAAAATTAAGAATTTATTTAGAAATAAATTCTAAATAAAAGTAAGAAAAAAATTCACAAAATTAAGAATTTTTTTGCTTAATTTTATTTTTTTTTAGGTCGAATTAAAACATGTCATGTGTAAAAGGTGATTTTGCAAAATCATTTTTTACACATGGTATGTTTTAATTAGGTCATGTCTTTTAATTAGGTCACGTCTTTTAAAACAAAACAAAAAATCCACAAAATTAAAATTTTATTTACAAACAAATTCTAAATAAAATTAAGAAAAAAATCCAAGAAATTGAGATTTTTTTTCTTAACTTTATTTAGAATTTATTTTTTTTCAAAAGACGTGGCTGAATTAAAACACGTCATATGTAAAATGTGGTTTTGCAAAATCACCGTTTAAAAATAATGGCATGGATGATCTTTTGGCATATTTGAGCCAAATTTTTAACTGATGACATAAATGAACCTTTTGTTAAAATTTGATGACATATTTGAGCTTTTTTTCTTGTATTAATTAATAATATTCTGGAACATTCTAATTTAGAGGCAACACATAGAGATTATCTTCAAGTAGTGCTTCAATTACTCTAAGGTTAGAAGTTGTACACTAAGCTCTAGGGATGATAATGAGGCGGGTGTGGGGCGGGTTAAGCTCAATTAGTAAATTTTTTAAATCGCCTCGTCCCGCCCCGCATGATGACTTTTTTCATTTTCAATCTGCCCCGCCCGCTCCGCTTAGATTCGCTCCGCCACGCTTGAATTTTAAAGTTCTTTTATTTTGTAAGTGAATTTAATTTTTTTCCGCTAATTAACGTCTCAACAACTAATTAGCTATTCTTAGTTGATATTTTAACAATTGTTTCTTAATCGTTAATTAAAAGTTTCTAATTAACATTTAACAACTAATAATTTACCGGACATATCTAGTTTAAATTTTAAAAAAAATAAAATTAAAGTCAATGTTTAATATAAAAAGTTTATATCTTTGATTTTTACTAATTAGAAACATTTAATTTCTTCGAATTTTAATTTGACCTTTTAAACCCGCAACCCGCCCCGCCCCGCATTAGTTTAAAAAATACCTACTTCAACCCACCCCCATCCGCCCCGTCCTACATAGCTTTAAACCCGCCCTACCCCGCATAGCTCTAAATCCGTCCCATACACACACCGCGCCGCCCAATTGTCATCCCTACTAAGCTCTCGAAGTATGAGTTCTGATTGTATTCAATGATTTATTTTTTGGGGGGATCATATTGTATTAGATGTAAGTATTTGGATTGAATCATAAAAGATTACGGCCGTGAAGATTTATCCTAGACCTACGAACCTGGCAGAAGTTCAAAACTTTATGAGGATTAACAGAGTATTATAGAATATTTATGTCAAAAAATTTTTACTTTCAACACCTTTAACAAAGTTCATTCAGAAGGAAGCCAACTTTTAGTAAACCATAGTTTATGAGCAGAAATTTCTAGAGTTAAGAGATAGATTGATTTCAGCACCAGTTTTGACCTTACGAGAAGGTTCAGAGGTCAGTGCAATTCATATAGCTTGTTAAAGGCAGCTCTACGAAGCTTTCTAAGTGAAATGTTCAGAATGATATTTAAGACTTGTGAATGTAACAAGTATAGCATTGGAAATAATATAGTCGTGGCAAAGAAATTATTTGAATTTATTTGTGGATGAATGTTCTTAACGGAGAAGAATATCAAACTCCATGTTTCTTTCACATAATATATGTTGCATAGCATGAGTATGTGAGGTGTATATGACTTCATGTTATTCAAGTTATGACATTGGTCCAGACTTAGTATTTTAGATGTTATGCTATTCAATTTTCTAGGCCGTAATTGAATCAGTTAGTATGAATTAGTGGCTAACTCAATTAAACAGGTATTGGTGCTAAATCACGTGCCCCTTAGTTTGGCGCGTGACAAACTAGAGAGGATGACTAGCATTCAATACCTTATTCAATCGAATTAACCATTAAAACATACAAACTAACTCAACTGTTGCTCAGAAAGATTGGATAGCATAATATTTAAAATACTAAATCTGGATCATTAAGATCATAACTTGAATAGCAACAAGTCATATACATGTCAAGCATTCATGCCATGCTATTTATATTATACACAAAATACACGAGATCTCACATCGAGCATTTAATAGAAGTGAAGCACAATAATAGTCAAGTTCTTGTGCCCTTCTTTATTATTAAGATATGACGATCCGCATTTGTATTGATTTAGAAGGTATTATATTTTATGAACTATCATTATTTGTACAATTCTTTCTCTTGATGGTTTTTTTTTTTAATTTTTCTAAATTTTTCTTATCATCTTTTATTAATAATTTTCAGTTATATGCTTTGTATGCTTGAACCTTATGGAATGTCATATTTATTTTTGTCGGTGCATAATGATTTTTCATATGATTTTGGGTTATGCCAGAAAAATCCAAGAGGAAGTTTATATGAAATTTTTAATTTTTTTTCGATGGAGTTAGTAGAGCATTTGTTGAACTATCATAAAATACAAGTCAATGATAAAATAGAATCATTAAATATAATAGGTAAAGATAAAATTTAAAAAATACCGAAACAATCACATCGAATTGATCTACAGAAATTGAAACATGTACAAATTAT
This sequence comes from Solanum medicagineum, assembly GCA_026153255.1. Classification (NCBI taxonomy): domain Eukaryota; kingdom Viridiplantae; phylum Streptophyta; class Magnoliopsida; order Solanales; family Solanaceae; genus Solanum; species Solanum medicagineum. The sequence continues at coordinate 3,770,431 of JAPFFP010000070.1, forward strand.
ATCAGTAGAATCATGGACGATTACTTTTTTGAAGATTAAAAGACGCTCAAAATTTTATTTCTGATCTTCATCCTATTCATGATAGCATTACACATTTGGAGATTAAATAATATTTATTAATAATTATTTTTTTAAAATTATATAATAATAAATATATATAGGTCATGCGTAAAGTGCATACTCTAAATTTGTTAGTTTAAAAATTGAAGATTATTAAAAACATTGATTAAATTTCTTATCTGTTATTTTAAAAATTTCACAATAGATAAAATTGTCTTTATTAATTTTCTCAAATTATTATGTAATTATCTTAATAAATAGTCCTAAAATATATAGTACCTATTCGAAAACAAACATATTCGTCTCAATTTTTTTTATTATAAGAGAAAATCATTAAATTATTTACTAGTATTTGCCACATTTTTAATAAAAATTCATCATTTTTGGGGAAAAGTTGTGTATGTCAAGAACGAGAGGGCTATAACCTATGGAACAAAATTACTTTCATGGCCTCTTGCGAATCGGATAAGTTCATGATTAGAAAAACTTACAAGTTTTACTGTCGATTTATCCTAAAGTCTAATGAAAGAAATTAGCTTAGGACTAAAGTTTCTTACCTTACATTATGTGGTTAGATCTTCATTGAAGGTTAACAATTCGATTCAAGCAATAGAATATCATGATACCTATATCTTGTGTGATGCGCACCATTGAGAGTACAAATTATTTTATTGTGTCAAATGCAGATTCATAGTTAAATTCAAAACTGTGAGGAGGAGATCCTATGCCTCACTATTGAAACATGTAGTTGTAAAGTTAAAAATAAAATTTGTACTGGCTATCTATTGTTATGACATATTGAGTTTCAATTAAAAAACAAAAATATTCACCGCTTTTTATTTTAAAACTGTCCTTTAAAGCAATAAAAGACTAGCATCATAGCTAGTGGAGTAAAGTTCTTCAAAATTCAAATAAATTTTTTATTTAGTTATTTCATGCTACATTATTCCAAGGGGTAGCTCTAGAATCATAATAAGCTAGTTTATTTGTAAATATCACGCTTGATTAAATAATTTTTAATTATTATTTGACTCTCTCTTTTTCACGTTCGACTTTACAAGTTACGATGACGCCTATCTTGGCTCTCGATAGGCAAGCCAGGCCTTGACCCGAAACGACTAGTAACAGATGTGAGGGGAAAAGAAAACTCAGCCGATATCAACAGACAAGCTAACTAGAAAGAACCAAAACTGATATAGGATATATACATACATTATAACTACACATCACCCTCCTAGGACTGAAAGTCACATGTACAGAACTACTATAGACACAATATATTTGTATACATATGCAAGCCAAAAAGATATACACGGCAAGTCTTGAATACCAAAAGACAACCACTAATACATATGAAGACCGGAGGATCCAAGGAGCCCAAATGCTCACCAATTGTCTTCGAATATAACAGTTGTACAGGAGGAATCAATGTCGCTGGCTCGTGCTAGGACCTACGTTATGAAACAGATGCAGAAAGTAGCGGTGAGTACTAAGAAAGTGGTACCCACTAGGCATCATAGACCGACTAAGTATGAACAGTAATTAAAATAAGGTTAAATATAATATCCACAATGCCTAATCAGAAAAGCCGAGACTGTATGTTGACGATGATGAAAGTAACCAGAACTGAGTAATGGATAGTGATGTATGTGGGTGTGAGTCCTTATTATAAATGCATGTACGTCAATCGGCTTTAATAAGCCTAGAAAGTACATTTACGCACAAAAAAAAGGTATATGGTGTAAGGGTCACTAGTGATGAGGCTAAACTGAGCTTGCAGTCCAACTATGTACACAGAGTTACTGTTCAGCTAGACTCATCTAATTGGGCCTTTAACCCTAACTGTATACCCCATCTTAGTCTCTAACTAGACTATAGTCTGGCCTCTAACCTAGGTATGACTTGGCCTTTAACTCAGGCTATGGCCTGGGCTTTACTGGGATAAGGTCAAATGTGGCCAGTGATCTACCTTAGCCCTTATGCTTAGACTAGTCAAAAAATGCTCTCCACCAATTTTCACCTTTAATGATATAGCCTCTATTATAATAGTATAATATTTACAATACTGGTGCAGCCTCTACTACAATGACATAAACTCTGCTATACTTGTATAGTCTCTACTATGTTGTCTCTAACTTGGGTATACAAAATATAGTTGATCCTTGTTTATATATTGCTTAGTGAAAGGATGTATTTCCAATCACAGGAAAGCTTAGGGCTTTAACTATATGAGGCGATATTTTGAATCCAATTATGACATCACCAATCACCTTTATATGGCCTATCTAAGACATAATTCTACAGACTCTGGTCTGCTAGTCCGGTCTACAAGGATCTATGTGTAAACATAATAGTCTACCGATTCTGACCAACGCGGATCTAAGGTATCACTAGCCTAACCCAGACTATGGCTCAACAAGCATCAGACAATCAAAAGTACAATAGATAATCATGAACGTGATAGACAATTAGTATAACAATCCTAAGTAACCTTAGCAGGTCAAATAGTCTCCTTAATAATCCTAGATAATAAAAAATACAATAGGAAACCAGTATTCTAGCCACAAGTATACTTGACATGCTAATAGATATCCACACAGTCACAATTATCAACTAGTATAATCATGCTCAACATGTATGGCCTCTAGCCCATCCCCCTACTCATTACTCGTCTAACCCATATCGGATTTACATATCCAATTCATTCTAGATGAGGGAAGATCATAGCCTACCTGAATGTTGATCACATGTGCTCCCGATCACTCAACAGATATCTAACCCTTTTAAACAATCTCAGAACGTTGGCAAGCTCTCATAAATGGAACCATAACGTCAATATGGTCATTCCGACACTAAAATCACAAAAAAATAAACTTAAACCAATTTCAGAGGTAAAAAGCGAGAAATCGGCCCCATATTAAAATCTCAAAATAGAGCATGCATAACAATCATTATACTTATCCGATCTTGTACCTCAAGCTCAGGCTTAATTCTATAATTAAAACGACACAAAATAGTCCAAGAATGCAAAATATTTCTTCATGAAAAATATATAGTAAGACATTAGGTTCAACAACATTTTTACCTCAAATGCAACTCAATCAACCAATTCTGGCAATACCACAACGTACACCTCAAGAAAACACATAGAATAGATCCCAATTTTTTTTTTAAAGTTCGATATGAAAATGACTAAGAAATCCCATTCCGAAGTTTCTGATAAACTACACTAATACACAACAACAAAATATTGAATTTTACCTCGAACGGTATGCCAAAAAGAAATTTCGACACTTCTCTGATGTTTCTCTTGAAAGATTACACGAGTTAACCTTTTGAATCACTGAATTGGCATGCGAATGATAAAGATATAGCACTTTGAAATTTTCTCTCAATCTATTTGTGAAGCTAGAAATATATACATGTGCACCGTCTTCCAGAGAACTCTGCGAACACGAAGCACAAGGTTGCCCAAGCTTCATGAATACGGGCCCAACTCCGTGAACACGGAGCACAGATTGCTAGGCCTTTGCGAACTCGAAGTGTTGGGTCCTGTGCTAGATATAAGCTATTCTATTATCTTTAACAGGGTGTACAGAACCTGTTCAAAGTCCGATTTATGCAAATAAATTATGGAACCCCACCACTTTTGATGTTTTGGATCTAATGGTGCAGTTAAAATTTCCATATGAGGCCGTTTCGATCAAATGGGGCTTCTCACTTCCTAGATTCATATTTACTCAATTTTCACCAAGTGGGCCATAACGCATCCAGAAGCTTCAGGAACCGAACAAAAGATCATATTAGACCAAACTCGATGTTCGGAGCTAACCCGCCGTCAAAATATTCATTCGGGCACGTTTTCTAAGATGTTGACTAAAGTCAATTGTTGGACTATTCTGAAGGCTGAAATGCAAAATTTGGTATAAACTAACATCAAAAAACTCAGTACTCTACCGACCATGCTTCTAACCTAATTTGGCCATTCTGGAGCTGATGGAACTGTCAGAATTCCATTCCGAGGTTGTTAGATTTTACAGCTAAACTCATTTTTTCACTTTAACATATCTTCCAACACGAAAAACTACACAACTTTCAAAAAGAACGACTAGGCGACTGAATTATCAGTGCCGACAAGTTACAAATGTCTTGGGGTCACCGTAGAAATGCTCTCTCAATACAAATGGTGTAGAAAAGCATAAATGATCTGAAGGATCATTACACACACTCTCTATATCGCTCTCACCGCCCGAGCCGTCTCCCCCTTCACCTCCCCCCCCCT
>JAPFFP010000070.1:3786072-3797656 GCA_026153255.1 Solanum medicagineum
GAGGGTTCCCAGGAAACAGCCTCTCTACTTTCATGGTAGTGGTAAGGTCTGCGTACACTCTACCCTCCCCAGACCCCGCTTGTGGGATTTTACTGGGTATGTTGTTGTTGTTGTTTTGTTCCAGCTTCAAGGACAATTGGTCCTCTCAATTTTTGATGTGAAGATGCTGAACAGGATTAGGATCTTTTCACATTTGAATTCTCTGCACGGAGCTTGAACTAAGTAGCTTAGTTTGTTTCTGGTTTAAATAATGTTTGAAATATTCTGGGATAAGACTTTTTCTGCAACAAAGAATCATTGAATCATTTCTTAAACCACATTTACTGTCTGCTTCAATCTGAAGGTTGCTAAATCTGGATAGGTGTAAAAAAAAACATCAAAGGGTTAAGAGGACCCTGTTGAGAATGTCGGTAGAAATCTATAACAGAGTCCAGCCACAGTGACCGAATTGATTATCTTCATGCATTAGATAATACTAGATATCCTAAATAGTGCTTATTTATTGATAATGGTGGGTCTAGATTTTGTGGTAGATAGAGCTGCACGTAATGTAGGTGACAATAGCTTCTGTTTGATAAGTAATGTAGGTGGCAACACTTTTTCTAGTAAGTGCTTCACTAGGGAGTTCCGATGAGACCCAGTGCATTAGTGTTGGTATAGTTGCATTCATGTAGGTGACACAGTTATTGACCTTTGACCAACTGTAGGTTCATGCAATATTAAGTAATAGCTCCAATCTTTTGAATGAACACCATACACTACGACGAACCATTAAGGTTATTCTGTTTTGCTGTGTAAATTATTCACTTTAGCTTGTCCTATAGCACTCCATATGTAATCTCAACACTAAAGATTTCTTTAAACACCAAATCTAGATAGCGTTTGTATGGAGAACATTACATGCTTTAATAACCAAAAAGAGGTTCACGAAATTTATGGGATTTTTAATTCCATATCCCAGCTTTAATTGGGAAGCTAGCAAAACTTTTTTTTGTGGTGCTCAGCAAATTAATCACCCAGAGTACGGCTTCCTTTAGTCTCTGGGACCTCCCCATCTGGTTACAACTTCTTTAATGCTTTTATTGGCTTTAGTTGTCCTTTCTGTATTAATTTTCTGCAAATTAATCGTTTCTGTTTGAGCATGTCAGGATATTGCAATGGTCCATCATAAGAATGGTTTGTGCAAATGGGAAATTGCTATACATTCTATGACGTTCAGAGATAAAAAAATTATCCCTTTGTTCTTTAGGCTTTGCTGTGATTCCTTTCTCCTTCACAGAAGCGCCTAGTGCAAGATATATATATTTTTTCTTTAACAGTTAGAAGTCAACTGTCTTAGTTTAGCTTTAAGGTTTAAGTATTGTTTCGTATGTAAATTTGGTTTGAATTCTTATTTTCCAAGTCTTTGGCGATTTCTCTTCACCATGCTAAATGTTTCAGTTTAAAGTGTACAGCATTCTGTGACAACTTCTGTTGTTTCTTTGTGGACAAAATTTGAAACCTCCTTGCACTCTATTGATTGACTCTTTATCTGAGGGAATACTGTTAATTGTGCAATTAGAACTACAACAACTTTTTAAGTCTTTGAAATGCTTAGCTGGAAGTTGGTTCTTTAATGTGCAAGAATATACAACTAATGATGAATCTTTACAGCGTAAGCAAGGAGCAAGCATCTAAAAGGACAAAAGCAAAAACAGAAACTAGCAACAATGATTTAGCTGCTCCATTGGCTGAAAACTCGGCCTAGAGCACGGAGATGGATTTGGTACCTCTATGCAACTGAGTTTCTCTTGCAGAAATCTTAAGTCAAACAAATGCTATTTACTAATTACTATCCATGAGAACAAGGTCGGGGTGGGGGAGGAAAGAAGAATTGCAAAAAGAATGGAGGACTGTCTCAAATTTAGGTTGGAAGTGATCCCTCAAGAAAAAATATGGGGTGGGGTTGGGGGTTGGGGAAGATATTATTCAGTCAGTACAATTTCTATGTTCTGGCTTTCAGGTGACATTGGGAAAAAAAATTCTCAGATATTTTCAGCTGTTTAATAAGAGTTGCTTATTGTGATCCAACATTTTTATAACATTCTTTTGATAGTAGTATTTTAGGAATTTCTCTCTTGGCTGCATTTGTCTTTCATGTCTCTCCATTCATGTACTCTTTACAAGATATCTCAGAGTTGCCTACAGTCCCTTTAGCCTCTTAGTGTCTGCTTCTTATAAAAACTTCTCCAAGCCATAGACCAGGTTCTGCCAAGGGAAAACAAAGAGTATGTTGTGTAGTCTGTAAAATCAATGCTGAAATATGTTAAGAAAGGTTAATTGATGGGGGGTACCTTGAGGCGAACAACTTTTCTAATGGCCAGAATCAAGCCTGGCATGAGACATTGCACATCGGTGATATCATGCTTTAGTGTATAAACCTGATCAACAACTATTGTACATGAGATTCTCATAATACAAGGGGGGTCTATGGCCACTGTCTACCATAGTGAACTGCGAGTACAGTTCAGAAACATACCTCTCCTGGCCTCGAGAAGTAAACTGATGTACTAGATGGGAGCCCTGGTAGAATCAAGCTGTGAACACGTACTCCGTCTTCCCCAAGAACTTGACCCCTTGCCTTGCAGAGTAGAGATAAAAGTAGCCAAATATCAAAATGTTCCTGAAGTCGAGAAATAGCCTAGTCCGTAGATTTAATTACTCCAAAGTTCTGCTAGGTTAGAAATGTTCTCATGTTAACTTGATTTGGCTTATTTTGAAGGAGTTACCAGTTCATAGTTCTTTATGTTCAACTACAAACTTGAAAACTATGAACTGCATGTAGCAATTGTGTCTGGAAGATTTGTTGCATCTTACCTGGATATCGCTAGAAATGTCATCTCTATTATAAAGCTGACCCAAATTGGAAAGGTTGTTAGCAATTTGAACTGCATCCTGTGTTGGAAAATCCTGCAGCCAGCAATAATTTCAATATTACTTTTGACCACTAATTTTGGTAGTTCAATAAGTAGCATTTAATGAATGACAGGTTTCTATATCTTATACTAACTACTATGATTGAAATGCAAGAAATGCTCAGAGCCTACTATATACAATCACTGTCATGATGTACGAGAATATTTATACTAGTAATCAGTTTACTCCAGAATGCATCAGTTGAATCTCTAGTTGCTTTCTTTGTATTAAGAAGCAAAATAAATTAGCTTTAACTGATCTAGAGAATCAAAAGACGAGAGACAAGTGAGGTTTGCTCAAGTGGTTGAGCACTTCCACCATTATTAGAGGGTAAGTGAAAACACTATTGATCTGGACACTGTTCGACTTTGTAATTGTTCAAACTCCACCGGATTTGGTGGTGAAATAAAAAACTTTATGACAAATTGACAATGACTACTTTCCAACTATAGAGATCAAAAAGTTATTATTTATAGATTTTACCCCACTGGGAAAGAATATAAACAAGATTTGAGATCTAAAGGTGTAGAGAGGACGACAGGGTCACTGTTAGTATTTGCTGTTTGATTAAGATAACAATGAATTCTACAGAAAGGTAGTTACCTAATTGAGAGATAAAGGCTGTAGCTAGGTGATGGACCCATGCACTAAGCTTAAATATCATCACTATTTTATTCGAAAAAGAAGGATTTTATGGCATTGCAACATATTAGAGGGTGTTAGGTGTTGGCCATGGGCCCCTTCAACTGTTGAAATTAATAGAATTCCCTCAAATATAATTAGTTATATGTGTCGTGCAGAATTTATTTTCTGGTCCCATGGAAAAATATCTTCTTCAATCTAAGTTTTAGTCATTCACTGTTACCTTGATAGATATTCGAATCTATTACATATACATAAAAATAATTTTAACATAACTGTGGATAAACATTAATGGCACACAAGAGGTAGTACTTACCAGTGGATTAGGTCTAGACTCAACAATTTCAACATTGTTATAGTGAAAAGAAGCCGAAATTGCTGCTTGCTGGAGAAGTATGGATCCAATTGAAAGAGTTGGTGCAACCAAACAACCCTGACAAAAAAAACCAGAGTTGTTTCTCAAGACAAATGAAATCTTGTCATCAGTTAAGGTATGTTACTTTTATCACTTGTATATAAGAAATTAATTCAGCGGCTTCCGCTAGTAGCTGCTCATTTGAGCAGCTTTCCGTTGTCCTACCTGCTTTAGTTGCTTGCTTCTTATGCTTTATTATATGGGGTTAATTTCGTGGGCTTTTTAATTTAATCTTTTCAAGGCCGTTGGTTATTGACGTGTCTGCTTCAATTATTTCATAATACTTCTTTAGCTGCTTCAATTATAATTTTACAATAACTTCTAAAATATATAGAAAAAATCTATCGATATCACATATGGGGTATAAAATGTAAAAAAGTATATGAATGTAAATAGTTTGATTTAAAGGGGTACAAGTTTAATTTTTTTCAAAAATAATTTATATTGGACTCGTGCTAGCACGGACTTTTGTGACTAGTTTATTGTAACAAAAACGAAGTAGCCATTGATTGAAAATGTGAGTGGTCATATGGTGAAACTGTTGTGTTAATTTGTAAATCTCACCCTGCACCCTCACCGTGCTGGCCTTCTCGCATAACATTGATAAAGCCATGATAGTTTCTTGCTTGATTCTGGGCACGTAAACTACGCTATTCATACCAAATGCTGTTGCCTGAAATACAAAATTGAATCATCAAAAATCTCAACCTTCACCATTTCCACTTTCGTTAAACAAGTGAGAAGATTAATTGGACCTGTTTGACATTGTCATAAACTGTGGAAGGGTCAGTAAAATCAATGACGACTCCAGTTGCTTTTGACTGCAATATTGGATTTCACTATGTAAGAAACCATAATTTGGAGGAAGTGGTAAGGTTGGGTACATTTTATTACCTGAGATATTGAACCCAAGACCATGGTAAGGTCATTAATTATTGGTATTTCTAGAGGCTCTTCCATGTCACATACCTGAAGATAAATTCTACATCCATCATTTTAATTTCTTAAAAAATAAAATCATGAAGCAATAAATTGACCTGTCCAATATCTTGTCCAACAAAATTAGTATCAACAGCAGCAGCTAATTCCATTCCTCTAGCTTTAGTGACAGCAATTACGGCAGCTCTGCCAATTTCCTTAGCAGCTCCATTTATGATTACCTTCACATTGTTTTGAGACGAACAACAGATGAATGGTTTTGTCTGCATCATTTTCTTTGAATTAATAAAATATGATGGTTGAAATTTGCAGCTCAAGGCCGCCATGGATGTATGATTATAGTCTTTTGGTCACTCTGTTTCTCAAAATTTGGATAAAAGTTCACTGTTTTGTATGCGTTAAAAGATAAGGTTTTTCCTGCCTTTCATTATGTCTCTGTTGGGACGTGCACGCACACACTTGCTCTATATATTTATCACAATTAATATGTTAAAGTGTTCCCAAAATGAGAAGGGATTCATTTATTTAGGGTGTGTTCGGTACGAAGAAAAAATTAAACTGAAGGCGAATTTAATTACGTTATATATATACCATTTAAAAAAATTTGAATACCTACGTCTATATCAAACTGAAATGTCTAAAATCATATCAAATAGACTGACAATCACTTTTAGTAGCCAAAGCCGATGGTTGTGCTAAACGGTCGGATAGAGATTCAAGTGATAGTTGATGTTGATAGTGATTGACAATGGTGGCGATGGTTGGTGTCGAGGGAGAGCCGTGCGGTGGGTGTTGATGGGCAGGTGGTTAATTGGTGGCAATAGCAAAGTTAAAAATTTCGTTATGAATATTCAAGAATTAGTAGGTGTATATAAAATTAACTTATTTATACAATATAATGTCAGTCACTATAATATAATTTTTTGATCAAGGATATTTAATGGATCATCCATCATTCTATAGCTCAATTAGTTAATAACCTAATCTTTATTAATTTTGATGGTTGGTAATTACTTATTTACACACGATCCCACTTCTTTTTCCGTTGGGTTAGTCATTCAAATTAATTCATAGTCTAAGCAAGTAGCTGTTCTCTTTATCTATTCAATCTCTTCTTCCTGTCCATTTGTGCACTTGTGATCACCGACTTTGCTTCTGTTTTAGATAGGTGAAAATCTACTTTTGAATACGCTAAGTTGTACAAGTAATATATCCAAAAAGTAAGTCAAGAAAATGAGAACTCTCATGCAAACTTAGAGATTATTATGCTTTGAAGTGAAAAACTTAGGGAATTGGCATGAGTGAAGTGAATAGCATAAATAATGACCAAATGCAGGCCACTGAGCGACAAGCTAAACTTTTAAAAAAATACAAATCGCCCATGCGACAAACAAACTAATAAAAATAAATTAATGGCCAAACGACCGTTATGAGCACTTTGTCCATTTCGGTAATTTTTAAAAAACTGCTGTCCCATTTAACATTTTGGCTTGAAAACAAAAATTAGAAAATCATTATGTATGACTCTGATATTGATTTTGGTGGTAGAGACTGCTGGTGGAGGTGGAAAGTGGTAATAAGATATTACATGCATAAACTCTTTAAATAAATAACGTCTTAGTTATTGGTTTTTTTTTTTTTTTTTATAAATCTTCATTATTGTATGATCTAATACAATTTTAAAGGATCAAAATATATTCCGAGCAAATAAATGATTGTAAGAGACCTTGGACACTGTTAAACTTTTCAACGGATTCTTTTATCATTGTTTTTCTTCAATTGAATCACTTTTTTGACTTCAAATGTTTTTTTTAATCAGTAGACTATTTCTTCTACACATATCTCCATAATCGAAAATGGTAATAGTTAGAATTCATTAAAAAAATTGAGAACCCACTCATTAGACAAGAAATCCTTCCCGCATCAGGTAGTGGATATATATATGAATCCAAAATATGCTGAATCACTCATGTTATGACCTTCTACATTCTGGGTCTTCCCCTTTCGTGATTTGACTTATATTCTTCGTGTAACATTCAAATCAAATAACTCTATGAAATTACGTCGATACTTTCACATATTATGGGTACAATGTAGGAGACATTGATGTTTTTTTCCCAGGAAATCTTTATAATTCTCACTGCTTAACTTTCAATTCGCTTCTGACTATCAAATGAAATGTGAATAACCCTTCCTCCTCTCTTTGAAAGAAGGGACGGAACCTTTATCATACTTCATCTCAATGAATATTCACTTTAGGTTGCTTAGCCCATCTCATTATTAATTCATTATTAAAACAGTTTTTATTGTATAGGTTTATGACGTGTAATTAAATAAAAAAGAGCGAAAATAGTTGATTTATTCAATGATTGATCAAAATATTGATAATAAATAAATAATAAAAATAAAAAATTTTTGTATTCATCTTTATTAATAAATTGCGTGATCGAACTTAGATCAATCAAGTAGTAATATTTCTATACAATTAATCATCCTAAAAACAAAATAAATGTATATTTAGCGGGTTGAGATGTGAATAATTCAACTTCTGATCCATTCTAATAAGTAAAATGAAATGGGGTCCTATATAATATTAAAAAGTGAAGTTGAAAAGGAATAAAACCAAATTTTTGGTTCAAGTATCTAATAGCTTGAGACTTTAGACGTCGCATATTAAAAAGTGTGCATGTATTACATACGCAGAAATTATTTAATTTGCTTACACGTTCTTGAAGTTTTTATTTATTTATTTTTTGTTGAGCACGATATATCAATTAGATGTGGTAACGTGCATATGTGGGGTAATGTTTATTTTCGCTTTACCATCTAGAGTTCAATACCAAGTCAAAAATTTTATTTAAAATTAAGACTCTTATAAAAAATTTAACTCTCTATTTAAATAATTAGTTTAAACTCACAATTTTTAATTTATTCAAATTAAATCTAGGAGTAATTACTACTCCATCACATGAACGATGATAACTTGATCAGGTGTATTTGTCTTGAGTTCAAAGTCAACAACCTTTTTTGAGTTGTTAATTTATTTCCTAAAAAACTAAGTAATTTTCAATTAGTTATGGAATGTAAGTGATGATCTGCCTATGCAGCCATTGAACCAAATGTATGAACTGAAAAACTTGTAACATGTAAACTAAAATTTGGTTTTAATATAAATATACTGAGGATTTGATTTTTTTTCTTTTTACTATTCTTAATTTAATTGTTTACCACAGGTTATTTGTAATTATTTGTGTTATCAATTAATATATACGAGTGATATTATGTATAGCTGATAATTACAAAAATCTTCACAGAGGAATTTTGAAAAATGTCATTTTTCCAGAAAAAAGTTACTCATAATTTTTACTTATCTTTTGTGATTGATATGTAAATAAAAAATTATTATTTTATAAAGATTTTATTTAGTCTCAATAAATACTATATATAGGAGTTGGGGTGGGGGGAGTGTGGTTGATGAGATGAAAATGAGGTGTCTTGAACGATAAAGATCGACATAATTAATATGTAATGTTATTAATTGTAAAATTTATTTTTTCTGTTCTAATACTAAAAAAAGTCATTTTTTTCTTAGAAAAAATATATTTTAAATTTGTTGACTAATTGATCATGAAAACGCACTTATTTTTATTTTTTAAATTAAGCCTTTTGGTCATAAATTAGAGCAAAAAAATTCAAACTTACTAGGGATGTGGAGGTAATCTCTTTAAATAAAGCAAGCTGCTAATATTACACAAGTAATTTGAAGAAAAATGTCTCAAAATTTTCTAGATTAAGAAGACGCCCCAGTTTTAAAAGTCTGTTCAGAGTGTTTAGTGTTGTTTTATTATGACCAAGTATAGAAAAAGTTCGTTAGGTGGTAATTAATAAAGCGAGATAAACACAATTGAAGAATATTAAAAAAAAAAAAGGAAATTAAACTGATTAAAGACACCAACTGATGGAAAGAAAGTTGGAAGAGAACCATATTGTATGATATGCATATCTCGAAAATTATGATAGGATGAATATAAATTTTTGATTATAATTAATATTTTGGATATAGAACATTCCTGCTAAAAATATATATTTTTAAAAGCTTTGTTGCGTGAATTCAAATCAATTGAATTCTAATATAATTGCTGAATGTGAAACGAAGAATGCGTGAATAGGAATTTTTCAGTTTCAATAAACCTTAAATATGAAAAGATTTTTTCATAGAGTGTTTTACTTTCTAAAAACATGTGCAAGTTTGATCATAAGTTGGATTTTATATTCTCCACTTGACATTTATTAGAAAATTACAACCCGTCATTAGATTATATCCAGATGCAAGGATTTCAATTGTTTTGCACTTAATTGCGACAAATTGTTCTTTTTTACAAATTAAAAAAAAGTTGACCAAGACTAAAATGTGGATATTATGAAGTTATTGAAGGTGCATATTCATCTGAGCAAGTATGCAAGAGAGGGGGCAAAATTTGGGAGAGAAGAATAGTGAAATTATCTTGTATCACCTCTTGATTGAGCACATGTTATGAATTCTAATAACGATTTGGGCCCAGATTCAATTGAAGATGTCCTTGGACCTGAGACCATGATGAGAAGGAGTAAACGAACTAAAAAGTCCAGTACAAGATTTGCAGATTATGTCTAGAAGGAAAGATCCAGTACGTGAGTAGTTTAGAAGGAAACAAAATAATTACATATAGCAAAGAGGATGCTAAGATCAACAGGCAATGAATTAGTAGCAATTGTCTTTTCCTCTCTCCCTTCTTTTGCCCTAGGCTTTCTCATCTTCTTTCTTTATGTTATTACAGTAGTTCTTATTTCTCCTTTGCTGAAGCTTCGTAACTTGCAATAATGGTTTGATTATTGAATAAAGGACCCCATTCTAATCTTTTTACACTGTTACACTGGTGCTTTCATCCTACGGACTCCTCATGGGTGATTCACAACATAAGTCCATTGAATCTGCAGTTTCCCGAAAGGATTTTTTGGACCTCTCTACCAAAGTTGTGAATCTTTGTTCTGCATTTGATAACCAACAAAAATTATTGCTCATTACTAATGCATCTGTACATTCGGTGGAACCAGTCCGCTCTCAGCCCACAGATGTGTGTTTGACACAAGGCGCTGCTCCAACTATGCGCCACAAACCGGCAACAGTTGAGCTTTCTCATTTCAATGATAAAAAAACAGAAGCTTGGGTGTTTCAAGGGGAAAGATATTTTCAATTTTATGCTATTTCCCCTGCACATTAGCTTTCTCCAGCTTCATTTTATCTTGATGGTGAAGTCCTAGAATGGTATCGTTGGCTTTTTCACAATAAATAACTCATTGATTGGACACATTTTGCTGAGAAACTTTGCCAGCGCTTTCGTAAATAGAACTTGGAGGGACCTAAGGGGCGCCTTGCGAAGCTCTGGCAACATTGGAAGATGGCCGAGTTTCAATCTCGTTTCGAGGCTCATGTGAATGGGATTGAAGACATCTCTGAGTCCTGGTTAGTTCAAATCTTTGTCTCGGGGCTCCGGTTGTATATTAAGATTGCCGTCCTTGTCCATAAACCCAGCACCCATTGAACTTGCCCATTTGCATGAGCAACGACTTGAGTTGGAAAGAGGACCTACCCGACCCGCCTTGTCTAGGTCACAACCCCTTCCTTTTCCTAAGACTTATACAGTTGTGCACCAAAGTGCTTCTTCTTCTACACCTAAAGTTCCTCTCAAACGCCTCTCACCTTCTGATATTCGTAGTTGGCGCTTCTGTGTTGATTATCGAGCTCTTAATGCCATTACTGTGTGGGATCGATTCCCAATTCCTACTGTTGATGAATTGTTTGAGCAATTACAAGGCTCCCAATATTTTTCTATGTTGGATCTGTTATCTGGTTATCATGATCAGATTAGTGTACGCCCTGAGGATTTTCCAAAAACTGCTTTCGCACTCATGAAGATCACTATGAGTTTTTGGTCATGCCCTTCGGCTTGTCCAATGCCTCCTCCACCTTCCAGGCAACCATGAATACTATATTAAGACTATGTTTTCGAAGTTTTCTACTTGTTTTCTTTGATGACATATTGTTTTACAGCCCAACTTATGCCCTACATTTGGAGCATTTGCCTTTGGTTCTTCAGCTATTATGTGGTCACCACTTGGTTGCCAAATTGTCTAAATGTTCCTTTGGGCAGCAACAGATTAATTATTTGGGTTATGTGAAATCTGATCGTGGGCTAGCTGTGATCCATCCAAAATTGATGCCATTCAACAATGGCCTGTTCCACATAATGTAAAAGCTGTTCGAAGTTTCTTAGCTCTCAGAGATATTATTGTCGATTCATTCGACATTATGGAACCATAACTGGCCCACTTACTGATTTACTCCACCATCAATCCTTTGTGTGGATAGATTTGACCCAAAAGGCCTTGGATATGTTAAAGCACCTCCTCAGTAGCACATCTATGTTAGCCTTGCCGAATTTTGCTCAGGACTTTACATTGGTGCCTGATGCGTCTGGTGTAGGAATTGGAGTGGTGTTGTCTCAAGATGGCACCCTATTGTAATAGCCCGGACCCCACACGTGCATATATTGTCCGCTTTGCCAGCCATGGGTCGCCCATGCACCAGCGCAC
>JAPFFP010000070.1:3797756-3821506 GCA_026153255.1 Solanum medicagineum
AATCAAAAGAACCCACAACACATGACCCCACAACAATTAAATTCTTAAGGACTACACTTAGAAGAAATTTACATTTGCTCCTAAACTTTACCAAATTGAACTAATTAATGACTTACGGGTTCTAACTTACGGGTTCTAACAGATGCTGATTCATTGTGCATTACCTAATTAAAGGTGGTGGCATGAGGATGTTGGTTAAGACAAACTCCCAAGCAAAACCTTGATTGATCATGAAGTTTTAAACTGAGTTTACAACTACCGAGTCTATTTTACTGAGTATACTTAACATATTTTATTTTGACCCTGCATAAACAGATTTGAGCACGAGTTGTTTAGTCGATATGAGTGAGTCAAGCTTTACTTTTCCTGAGCTATTTTACATACTAGTGTATTCCATGTACTGACGTCCATTTTAGACCCGGATCGGTACATTCTCAGAGTTGGAGAGCCCTCCTTGTTCTTCGGAGGAGCCCTTGTTTATGAGCCTGACTTAGTCTATCTTTATTTTCTTTGAGTTGAGGTGTCTATGGCCTGTCATGGCACCATTCTAGACTGGTTGAGTAGAGGCTTCGTAGACATTTGAGTAGAGGATTTGATGAGTCTTTTATATCTAAAGTTATGTTCATCTATATATTATGATGTAATAAGAGTTATATTTTGTTATATGATGCCTGTTTAGTTGAGTTATTCTTGACTGTCAAGTATGATGTAACGATGAGGCCAATTGGTTCTCTTGAGGGATCAATAATGGTTCTTCGAGTGCCAACCACGCTAAGGGTACCCTCCCGGGGTATGACAAACTTGGTATCAGAGCATAGAATTCGAGAGTCCTAGAGAGTCTGTGAAGTCGTCTCTAGTAGAGTCTTGTTTAAGAGTGTGTTGTGCACCACACTTCATAAGTAAGAGGCTAAGGGACATTAGAAACTGTTACCCTTTCTTGTATTCTGAGTTCATGCGATGGAGTGAAAACTCCACAAAACTCCTTTCTAATTAGGGTGTTACGCGATTGTTGATCATGCCTCCTAGATGTACAATGACCCAAAAGAAAGCTTCAGCTAGAATTGCTAAGAACCCCACTTCAGAGGTGCCTCCTTAGGTGGAGACGAGGGGCCGAGGTCGAACACCCAAGATGGCTGGTGTTCCTGTGACACCTACTGCTCCACCTATTCCTACTTTAGAGGCCGACTTTAGAGGAGCCATTGCTATGCGCATCCAGTTGGTAGCTGCCCGAGTGGGAATCAGGGTTCACAAACCCCTAGTTCTATCTCCTAAGAGCCCACAACTGCTTCTAGGCTGAGAGACTTTCAGAGGATGAATCCACCTGTCTTCACCGGGTCTAATCTTGAAGAGGACCCTCAAAACTTTATTGATGAGATGTGGAAAGTGTTGAAAACCATGTATGTGACTTAGACTAAGAGAGTTGAGCTTGCTGCTTACCAACTCAAAGACGTGGCTAATGTTTGGTACAATTAGTGGGAAGAAGGTCGAGGTGATGATGTTGAGCCCGCTGTTTGGGATGAGTTTGAGGGTGCCTTTCTCGATCGCTTTTTTCCTCAGGAGTTAGAGAGGCGAAGGCTGAAGAGTTTGTGAATCTGAAACAAAATAGGATGATTGTTAAGAATATAGCCTAAAATTCATCCAATATGCACCGGAGATGGTTCTGGATAGGAGAAAATTTGTGTCTGGATTGGGTAAGCATGTGAAGAGGGAGTGCAAGGCGACACTATTGATTCTAGGCATGAATATCTCTAAAATGATAGTCTATGCCCAACAGACTGAGAAGGATAAGAAGAAAGATAGAGAGGAGCATTTGAGTAAGAAGGTAAGATCAACAGGGCCCTAGCCCAGTCAGAGCAAGCAGAGTAAGGGAGATAAGTCCTACTTCCAGAAAAGGTCTTCTAGCTATGCACCATCTTCAGCCAGTGCGCCAACTCCGAGCTATCAAAGGTCCCACGGTCAGCCAAACTTTAGGGCGCCAGGATACACTGTCTCAAGCAAGTGCAACTCTTGGCTCTATGAGGGAAGCCACCTTGCGGGAAATGTGGCAGGATGTATTTGGGAGAGTGTAGAGATAGAGGAAATTCTTGCTACAACTGTGGCCAATCGGATCACTTTCAGAGGGATTGTCTGATGTGGGGCAATAAGGCCCATACTTCTACCACAGCACCACTAGTGAGGGGTAATCAGCGAGGTGTTGCACCGAGAGCAGGCGATGGGACAAACTGTCTGTATGCTATAGGGAACCGACAGGACCAAGAGGTTGCACCAGAGCTTGTGACAGACATGCTTCGAGTCTTTACCTTTCCTTGATATGCTTTACTTGATCCAGGTGTAACTTTGATGCCATATGTGGCGAGTTGATTTGAGATTCTTCTCGAATGTTTGTTTTAGCCATTTTCTGTTTCTACTCCTGTTGGTGAGTTCATTCTAGTTGAGAGAATCTATAGAGATTGTATGGTGTCAATCTATCATAGGGATACCATTGTTGATTTGATTGAGTTGGAGATAGTTGATTTCGACATGATCCTTAGTATGGATCGGCTTCACGCCAGCTATACCTCTGTTGATTGCCGAACTTAGACTGTTAAATTCTAATTTCCAAATGATCCTGTTATTAAATGGAAAGGACATTATGTTGTGCTGAAGGATAAGTTTATTTCGTACCTCAAGGCCCGAAAAGTAATCTCTAAAGGATGTATCTATCACCTCATGTGAGTCAAGTCTGATGATGTTGAGCCTTCTTCTCTTGAATCTGTGCCGATTGTGAGCGAATTTCCTGATGTGTTTTCTGAGGATCTTCCCGGAGTCCCTGCTGATAGGGAGATTGACTTTGAAATTGATGTTCTTTCCAACATCCAGCCTATCTCGATTCCTCCATATAGGATAGCCCCCACTGAGTTGAAGAGTTGAAGGAGCAGTTGAGAGATTTGTTGGAAAGGATTCATAAGGTTGAGTGTCTCTCCATGGGGTGCTCTGGTCTTGTTTGTGGGAAAGATGGATGGTTCCTTGTGGATATGTATTAGTTACCATCAATTGACTAAAATATCTATCAAGAATAAGTATCCCCTTCCGAGGATTGATGATTTGTTTTACCAACTACAGGGTGCTACTGTTTTCTCTAAGATAGACCTCAAATCAGGCTATCATCAGTTGAAGGTGAGGGAATGTGATATCACAAAGACAGCTTTCCGAACCCGATATAGTACTTTGAGTTCTTGGTAATGTCTTTTGGATTGACAAATGCACCCACAACCTTTATGGATTTGATGAACAAAGTATTCAGACAGTATCTTGATATGTTCGTGATCGTAATTCTTAATGATATTTTGGTGTATTTCTGAAATAAAGAGGAGCATGCCAACCACCTCAGGATTGCTTTGTAGATGCTCCAAGACAATTAGTTGTATGTGAAGTTTCCTAAGTGTTAGTTTTGGCTCAAATCCGTGGCTTTCTTAGGTCATGTGATTTCTGGAGATGGACTTCAAGTGGATATTCAAAAGATTGAGGTAGTTAAGAATTGGCCAAGACCAAACTTACCAACAGAGATAAGGAGTTTTTTTGGGATTAACTGACTATTACCGGAGGTTTGTTCAGGGATTTTCTTTTATATCCGCACCCTTGACCAAATTGACCCAGAAGAAGGTCAAGTTTCAATGGTCTGATGAGTGTGAGAAATTTTTCAAGAGTTGAAAATGTGGTTAACTACCACACCAGTGTTGACCTTGCCTGATGGAACAGACGGGTTTGTAATCTACTGTGATGCTTCAAGAATAGGATTCGGATGCGTGTTGATGTAGAAAGGAAAGGTTGTCGTCTATGCTTTTAGACAATTTAAGGTGCATGAGAAGAATTATCCTACCCATGACTTGGAGTTGAAAGCGGTGGTGTTTTCTCTCAAGTTATGGTGCCACTATTTATATAGAGCACATGTTGATGTATTCACCGACCACAAGAGCCTGCAATAAGTATTCACCCAGAAAGAGCTCAACTTGAGGCAGAGGAGATTACTTGAGTTGCTCAAGGATAGAAATGAGCATTCTCTACCATTCAGGTAAAGCTAATATGGTTGCTGATGCTCTTCGCATGTTATCCATGGGGAGCACCGGCCATGTGGAGAAGGAAAGAAGAGAGTTAGCCAATGAGGTTTATAGACTGGCCCGATTGGGAGTTCAACTAGATGAGTCAGGCGAAGTAGTACTTCATGTAAAAAATGGATCGGCATTATCTGTAGTAGTAGAGGTGAAAGAGACACAAGATCAAGACCCAGTCTTATCTCAGTAAAGGAGGATGTGCATAAGCAAAAAGTGTTGGCTTTCGCCAAAGGGGGAGATGGAGTAATGAGGTATCAGGGAAGATTGTGTGTTCCACATGTTGATGGTGTTGGAGAGAGGATTATGGCAGAGGCCCATAGTTCAAAATATTCCATCCACCTAGGATCTACCAAGATGTACCACGACTTGAAAGAAGTTTACTGATGGAGTGGAATGAAGAGGGACATTGCAGAGTTTGTTTCCAAGTGCCCGAATTGCCAACAAGTTAAGGTTGAACACCAAAGGCCATGTGGAGTAGCTCAGAACTTTGAGATTCCAAAGTGGAAATGGGAGATGATCAACATGGACTTTATCACAGGTTTACCGATTGAGACAACATGATTCGATTTGGGTGATAGTTGACAGGATGACTAAGTCTGCTCACTTCCTAGTAGTCAAGATAATTGACACTGTGGAGGATTATGTCCAATTATACATAAGAGAGATTGTGAGATTGCATGGAGTCCCTTCATCTATCATCTCATACAGAGGATCTCAGTTCACTATCCAGTTTTGGAGATCTTTTTAGAGGGGTTTGGGTATGAAGGTACTCCTTAGCACAACTTTCTATCCTCAGACAGATGGCCAGGCAGAGCGCACTATTCAGACGTTGGAGAATACGTTGAGAGCCTGTGTCATTTACTTTAAAGATAATTGGGATGACCACTTTCTATTGATAGAGTTTGCCTACAACAACAATTTTCATTCGAGTATTCAGATGGCCCTATATGAGGCACTATATAGGAGGAGGTGTAGGTCGCCAGTTGGATGGTTTGAGGTAGGTGAAGCAGAGTTGATTGGTCCAGACTTGGTTCACCAAGTTGTGGAGAAGGTGAAAATCATTCGAGAGAGGATGAGGACTGCACAGAGTAGATAGAAATCATACATCGATGTTAGAAGGAGAAACTTAGAGTTTGAGGTCAACTGTTGGGTGCATTTGAAAGTGTCACCTATGAAGGATGTGATGAGATTCAAAAAGAAAGGAAAGTTGAGTCCGAGGTACATTGGCCCTTATCAAATTAAAGAGAGGGTAGGCAATGTGGCGTATGAGTTAGAGCTCCCATAGTTAGAGGTCATCCACCCAGTCTTCCACATTACCATGCTCAAGAAGTGTTTGGGAGATCCATAGTTGATTGTTCCTATTAAGAGTATTGGAGTGGGAGACAGCCTGAATTATAAAGAGATCCCTGTTCAGTTCCTTGATTGTCAAGTTCGCAAGCTAAGGGATAAAGAGATTGCATCTGTCAAGGTATTGTGGAGGAACCAATTCGTAGAATAAGCTACTTGGGAGGTGGAAGAGGACATGAAGTCCAAATATCCCCATCTATTATTGCCTGCTAATGATGAGAGAGTTGATGGTAAGTATTTCCCCTTTAAATGCTTGAATTTCCATTCCTTGAATTTCCTTTCATTCTTCATATGATAGACGATAGAGTTCTAGAGTCCGACTGAGGATTAATATGGTTTGATGACTATTTGATTGCATCACTTTTTGAATTTTTTGATTTGTTGATTGTATGAGTGAGACAAGAGCTGGCTGACTGTTAGAGTCCATAGGGAGATTCGTGCCTCGTACTTAATTCCTATCTTTCTCTTTATTCGAGGATGAATGATCCCAATGGGAAGATAATGTAATATCCCCTAATGTTTTTATTTGACTGGGAGGGAATGTGCAGATGATGTTGAGGTGATGATGAGAAATCTGAGAAAAAGCTGTAGCAGAGGGTCTAAGAGAGTCCTTATGACTCGTACTGGTCTTTACGACTTATAGAGAAGCTCTCATATGGAGTTAAAATCTTTTGGACTACAGGGTCATCTTACCTACGAGAAGCAGTTACGACCCATATAGGGGCCTACGACTCGTAGTGGATGGTTTCACAGCTGGTTGCAGTGTTTCATGTTTCAGGGCCCTTGAGCTACGAGGGGTCAGTCACGACTCGTAATGTGGACTACAACTCATAATAGGTGGTTTCGTAAAGGCTTTCAGTGATTCAGGATTTGTAGACTTCCTTTCTACGAGGAGAAGTTACGACTCGTAGTGAGGACTACGAGTCGTAGTCGGGGTTTCATAGACCCTTCCGACTGAGTTAATAAGAGACATTTTTGTCCATTCCAGTCCCTTTTCCATTAAACCCTTAACGATTTTAGGCTTGTATAAAGCCTTGAGATGAACCCTAAGGCCATTCATTCCTCATTCCACACTTGGGTTTTCTTGAGAGCAAAGAGGAGAGAAGAAACAAGTTAGGGTTTTGCAATCCAACAACAAGAGTTGGGCGAGGATCGATTATTCTTTCATTTCTAGGTATGTAAGGCTTACCAAAGTGTGGATTCCTTTCTTCACACACCCTCTCCATTATATTGAGTTAAGATTTGAGAGGAGTTGAGATATTTGAGAAATTTCTCCTATTTTGATAATTTATTCTTGTATTCATCCTGAGGCTATATTTTATTACATGAGAAAATTTCTGCATTGCATGAGTATTGGTGTGAGCTACATTGCATGACTAGAGGCATAAGATCCAAGCATGTATTTGATACTTGGCTATATGAATCTTACATTGCATGGTTTGTGGAATTCTATGCATAACAATGGATTGAGGTTGAGGTTGAGGTTGAGTACATGAACTGAGTAATTTGAGTATGATTGAGCATGAGATGTATGTTGCATTGATGTCACTTACATACTACACATGATATCTTACTTGCATTACATGATGAGTAAATTGATGAGCCCAAATGATCGTATTGAGTGAGTCAAGTTTGATTTCTTGCATTGATTGATTGAATTGTTAAATAATTGAGGTTAGTTGATTGATGAGATGATTGATGAGTTGAGATTGATGAGATGATGATGTGTTGATTGATGAGTTGAACATATTTTAGTCTTGGGAGGAATATCAAGCACCGAGCGGAGAGCGAGTATGCTTCTACTTTAACCCACAAAACTACGTTGCCAACATAGGTTAGTTGCTATAGCTAGTCTGGCGACTTTTGTACTGCAAGTAAACACTTATTCTGGATCCAAAAGAGAGTTGATCGCCCTTTTCCCTGGCAAGTTAAGGGCGGGTATGACAACAATGCTAATTCTTGTGCATCACCTAATTAAAGTTGGTGGGATGAGGATGTCGGTTAAGAGAAACTCCCAAGCGAAACCTTGATTGAACATAAAGTTTTAAATCGAGTAAACTACTACCGAGTCTATTTTACTGAAACATGTTTTACTCTAAACTTGCATAAACAGATTTGAGCACGAGTTGTTGAGTCAAGATGAGTGAGTCGAGCTTTAATTTTCTTGAGCTATTTTACATACTAGTAGATTCCATGTACTGACGTTCATTTTGGGTCTGCATAGTTTTATGATGCAAATACATCAGATATAGGATCTCAGCATGCGCACCATTGAGGCCCAAATTCGGTACATTCTCAGAGTTTTGTGAGTCCTCCTTGTTCTCCGGATGAGCCCTTGTTTATGATCCTGATTTAGTCTATCTTTACTTTCTTTGAGTTGAGGTGTCCATGGCCTGTCATGACACCATTCTAGACTGGTTGAGTAGAGGCTTCGTAAACATTTGAGTAGAAGATTTGATGAGTCTTTTTATCTAAATTAATGTCCATCTATAAACTATGATGCGATATAGTTATATTTTCTTATATGATGCCCGTTTAGTTTATTTATTCTTCCGTTGTCAAGTACGATGTGACGATGAGGCCAAGTTGTTCTCCTGAGGGATCAACAATGGTTCTTCAAGTGCCGGCCACGCAGAGGGTACCCTCTCAGGACGTGACATCATTACAGTTTCCAAAGGCTCAATCATCTACTAGTAACAATTATAGAGTAATAAATAAACTACTCTTCCAAAAAATACCTTTGGATTCAAAACCATGAGTTCTACCCTCCGATCTACTAAAGCTCTATATTCTAAAATTAATAGATTAATTTTCAGTTCCAAGGACATAATCTTTCAGCACTAACTCAAATTCAAGAGATTTTTAACCTATTAATTCTCCTTGCGGAAGAAATTCCACCGAGGGTAACTTTCTACCTCCACCATAATAAATCTAACATTTTTAAGGATTAAAAAATCAAATAAGTGTAAGTTTGATGAAAGGACTGACCTTGGGGGGAGGGGGGGAGAAAATCAATGAAAAAGTGTCAAAATCACTTCTTCCTTGTCCTAACTTGACCTTGGACGTGTTTTTAGAGTAAAAATATATTTTAGATCTGAAAACACATTTAATAGCAAGTATCACTCCATGACTGTCCTGCTATTGCGGCCTAATCCTACCATGGAGGACTCAGCCCATGCAGTGTTAAATAAAATTAATATAAATTTTTACTCCGCATTCCAAATGACGCAAAGTTGGTGGCGTATCAGAAAGAAGACTTGTAGACCTGTAATCTAATATGTCACGAGCCACCTAACTCATTATAGGCCGAGAGTTATGTTCATTTGAAGTTCGCCTTAGTTTAAACTTGAGCTCGACAATATATTGGTAAGGTACTTTCAACTTAAGTTTGTGATAAAGGAATTGTACGACCTTCATTCATAAATAATGCACTTGTATATCAAGGAATTGATCTAAACTTATGAAAAAATGAAATTTTTGTACCTTTAATATCGATATTTATAATAACGATGGAATATATCATTACATTAAAAGGATACTTTGCAACGATCACTATATCTTACACAAATCCAAAGCCAACGCCAAATAATGTTTGGCATGTACATGATAACACTTGAGTGCCGTTCAAAATAACTCTTTTTCTTCTAAGGTATAGACTAACCCTTTTATTTTATTGCCAAAGGTGTTTGTCCTAAGTAAGCTCTTGCATGGGAGTAGAAATCATCTCATTTTTCTTGCATAATTAATCTTTTTACTTTTGGTTAATCTTTTGCTCCTTTTTTTTTTTTTTTCTTAACTCTGATCTAGCCAAAATAAAAAAGAAGACTTGATTGAACCTAATTCACTTATTTTTTATTTGGTTTTTATAAATCTAACTTAATTTTGCACCTACATAATTTTTTTGACAAATAACCCTAATCTATATTCTCCATCAACAGCAACAAAAAGAAAGGGTAAAAATATGAATATCGTCAAACGAGACCGGATGGGGTAAAAATTTGTTGGCAAAGTACATAGTAATAGTCCTTTCCAAACATTATATTAATTAAAATAATACAATATAATACAATGCAATATATTATGACACAATATAATACATCATGAAATAATACATCACAACCATCCAAACGACCGGATGGGGTAAAAAAAGGTTGGCAAAGTACGTAGTATTATCAAGCACTGCGAGGAGGAAGTAAAAATGAATTTACATCCTACATGTATAAACAAACATAAAAGGAAACGAGTATTGGCAAGTTGTCACTTGCAGATGTAAGACGGTAAAATATCAACATCACAAAAGTTGGGTAAATTAAAATTGAAACTTTAATCCCACTGAATTTCGACGAAACCACTGCTACGTACTTACTACCAAATAAATATAACCACTTTAATCAATTAAATATTCAAAGTGTCGGTACCCTGTCTCTTTTTTAAATTAAACTCCAAATAATATATATTCTTGCCCACAAGAGAAGCTAGGGGAACCTTAGCAATACTTTTAATTAGTTACTGATAAAATCATATGCTACTACTTTTGTCTTAATTTGTTTAACACCATTATTACCATTTATAGAGAGTGATAGCAATACTTTATAGTTGCTCTTTTTCTATACGTTTCAAACTACCAAAATAATGAATTAAATACATTTCTTTTGTTTTACAAATCCAGACCCAAATATTTGAAATTTCTTGAGAAGTAGTGTAATTCTGATTAGACGAGCTTTGAGAGAATTACAGTACTTTGACTAAACTATTATTGTATTTTTGTTAGTAGTTTGTGTTTGATCAAGTTTTTAAATGTCAAATTACAAATATAAAGTTGCTACTGATTAATTTAGTAATTAAGAATTTTTATATATATAACTTTGTTTTTTCAAAAGAAAAATCAAAATGCTTATTTTTTAAGGAGTTATTACTTTCCGCGTATGTTACTATTTTAAAAACGCTGATTTTCTTGGCCAAAAATTTAACCAAGAAAAATTGCATAACTAAATAAGAAAAATTTCATGCTAATTTTATTTGTCTACGTATTAGTGGGAGATTATCCACATCAATAGCTAATTTAATGTTTCCTTTCCTTGTAGTACTTGTGATGTTAGAGGTAGAGGAAAATGACATGTATTGACAATCATGTATACTAGTAACATAAGCAATTTTATTTAGATGGAAGAAATATTAATTATTTTATGAAAATAATATAATAATAATAATAATAATAATTATTATTATTATTAATTAGTCAACAGACAAAGCAACTAACGACCGCCCCTCCACATTGACTTTTTTATAAGCAAGTGGGTTGTACCGTCTCCATCGGACCACGGTAATAACAAAGAAAAATGGTCACCAGTAGAGGACCACGTGGGAATCACATCCACGGTGCTAAATATGCCACGTGGAAACGATAGCAAAAGCTGCGCTCATCTAGCCGTCCAAAAAGTGTCGGTGGAGATTTGTAATGGCTTCTAAGAGAGGTAAGGTTAAAGACACGGTCACAGGCGAACGCGGGTCGTGCTTTGATGGTCCAAAAAACTGGCACCTGTAACGCCAGCACTGTGACGTAGCATTTAAATTAGGATTATCGGTGTTTTTTAATAATAAATAATCGTTCTCCTTAATTTGACTTAAATATCTATATTTTAACTTAGGTATTCATAGTAAAATACTTAAATTTATATAGAATTTAATAGAGCATTACATAAAATGCTGTATAAAATATCATCATTATCATACTCAGTAAAATTCCACAAGTGAGGTCTGGAAAGGGTATAATATACGCAAACCTTCCCGCTATCTCATAAAGATAGAGAGGCTGTTTTCTGAAATCCTCATCTCAAAACCCATAAATAGAGAAGAAACTAGATATGTCACAGGACAAGAAAAGAGAAAAGAAGAAAGAAAGGGTGAAAGAAAGAACGAAAGAAAGAAAAGAGAATGGAAAGGGAGGGGAAGGCTACTAATAAAGAATATCAACTAGCAGTATGTAATAATAATACTAATAATAAAAAACACAGAACACGACAGAAAAGGAAAGCATGTACCACCTAAACCTACCAACTAGCCTACCACTGTATAAAATATACGAATCTATTTATTCAATTATATATAAGTTTAAATGACTGGCTTTTTGTGTATATTTAAAATTAAAAAAATATATAAATATTTTAAATGAAAGAAAACTTTATGTGTTATCTCATTTTTTTTTTTTTAATCTTCAATTTAACTTGCATGTACCAATAAGATTAAAAAAATTTACGATATCAATATGATTTAACGTATAACTCTCTTAAATTGAAATTTATATCTTTAGTTTCGCCTATTGTAAAACCATTGCTTGTCATTTTTAAGTAATCTAATAATGTAAAAAATCAGTTCACAATGTATAAGAAGTTAACCTGATAGTACTATTAGCGTTTCAGTCTGAATGACAATTGGTTCCCTGGTAGACTACTTTTATTGGAGACTAGACATGAAAGGTGCTGAATACATGAATTAGAAATTTAACTGACTTAAAGACAAAAACATTACCCAATTTTACTTCTTATTTTTAGGTAAATTTTTCTTTTGTTGATGTACATAAAATATCTTAAAATTTAAATAAAAGTGAACTGCCCAATTTATAATTTTTAAACTATTGAAATATTACTTTTCTATTTAAATAATTTTATATTTAAACTATTGAAATATTACTTTTATAGTTAAATAATTTTTAAATTTTATATTTAAACTATTGAAATATTACTTTTATATTTAAACTTTAACTTAAAATCTCTGTTTATTACAATCTATTAATTAATACTGCGTAGACTATACTCACTTTTTTATTTATAAAAGATTATCACATGTCATTCCATGTAGATTAAATATTTTATTTTAAAAAAGTAAAATAAATAAATAGCATTAAAAATTAAATAAATTATTTTTTTATAAAAATAAAATTAAAATATTTTTTTGCCCAACTATACCACCTTTTCTCACGATAAACTCTCCCCATCGCACCCCCTCGCCAAGCTTCTTTTATTTTTTAAAAAATTTCTTTCTGAAAATATTATACTCCTTTTTGGCTTCATCCCCCCTCCTCTAAACCCCAAAACCCTTCCAATCTTTAGTTTTAGATGTTATTTTTATTTCATCTAATTCTTTGCTTTCATTTTTGCTTTTTAGATATTATTTTTATTGTTGCTTACAAAAAATCTTATCCCATCCCCCTTAATCCTTCGCTATTTTTTTTTCCATCTTTTTTTTAATACACACATATATATAGAATTAGATGGAGGGGGATAAAATTTATTTTTTAAATAAAAATAATATCCAATTTCTTTTTTAACAAAGGAGTGGCTTGTTTTGGAGGGGAGCGGGGTTAATGTAAAATTTACAATAAAACTTTTATGAAATAATTTTTTTTGAAAAAAAAAAAAAGAGTTGGAGGAGGTAGTGAATTGGGATAGGAAAATTATTTTAGATTTATTTTATTGAAAAAATAATCTTTTAGAGGGATACTGATATTTTAATTCTTAGTACTTTTAACTAATATTTATAGTTTATTTAATTTTATTGAGATGAAATATTTTATCCATGTGAACATCATGTGACAAGTTTTTGTAAATAAAACAAAGAGCGTATTTTATACACATTACTAGAGTATATTTTTTTAAATTAATGAATAATGATCCAGATATAACACTCACACTATAAATAATTTATATTAGATATGAATCTAAAAAGAAAAAATTTAAGTATGTTTTCAACATTTACTCTCTAAATACCCCCGTTCAATTTTACTTGTCACTATGTTATTATTTTAAGGTCAACTTGACTAAGAACCCGTTCGGATGAGCTTATTGCTTTTGACTTATAAGCTAAAAGTCATTAGTTAGGATTTCTAACTTATGATTTTTGACTTATTTTGATCATTTTGACTTAAAAATAAGTGCTTATAAGCACTTTGTTAATTTATCCAAACACTCTAAAAGTGCTTGAAAACTATTTTGACTTAAAAGCATTAAAGTAAGCTAATCTAAACAACCTCCAAAGTTAAAAGCTAAATTGAATTCGCAAAATATTTGAAATCTAAAATTTAGATGATTAAAAATTATACGAAAAATGTTATAAGTTGTAGTCTTTCTCATATTAATATGATGAAAAAATACATATTAAGATCTTAATCAAAATTTATATAATAATAACGAGTAAAAGTGAATGACGAGAGTAAAGAAACCTTGTTAAGAACGCTACCCCTAAAATAAATCCTGCAATACGCGATTCAAATTTAATCGAGATTCCACGGACTCCGAATACTAGGCGGAGAAAAAAAAGGTCTACCTTACACAAGGACAAATTGACAAAATATATACTGTGCCAAAAAGCTGGATGCCATGTTGTGATTTTTATGGTCAAGTTTAAAGCTCTTTAAATAATGCATTTATTTTAAAATTTAGTAAAAGAATAAAACTGTAGACCAAGTTAAATTGTAGAGTAAGTAAAAGAAAAGATAATAGTATCAATTAATACCCAAGTGATAAATTTCTCTTTTGTGGAGTAAAAATAGGAAGTATATAAATATTTAGCCAAATTAGTTCAATGAAGTTGGTCAAAATACTTTATTATTTGTCTCATACAATTAATATTAGTCGTAGCATGTGTGAGATTTCTTTTCAATTCACAATTTAATAAATTCAAGTCAAGCATAAAATATTATTTTTGAAGATGTAAGTGTAAAGCAAAGAAAAAAAACATGAAATAAAAGAAGAAAATTTTGAAACGTGCAACGTAATTGACTATCGTATAAGAGAGACAAAGGCGACGCCTGAACTAAACCTCAAAAACCTCTGCTAGTGAAAGGGATTATTCAACTGTTTAAATATTGCATTTTAAACAAATTTTCTCTCTCTTTTTTTTGGTTGTATTTTCATAGATATGGCGGAAATTAGGTAAATCTTAAATATGTTTGTTTAGTTTTTCTAGATTGTTTTTATGTCAAACATGGTAATTTTCCAATAGACTTTAAAATACAAGGGTTTTGTCAGCTTCCCTGTCTGCCTGCCTTTATTCCAATATATTTGTAATGACTTACTCTAGAAATATACATATGTAGTGATGCCCTACCAATAATTAAATACATTACCAAAAATCAAAATTATATAATGTAAATGTGTAGTAGAGTTCTCACCTTCTTTTCTTCTATTTGCTGTCCATTCATTTATTTATACATTTTTGTAGTATCATATTTTTTCCATCTCTCTGTCCCCCATCTTCTTCCAGCCTTCTCCACACATAAAAAAGAAAACAAGAAACAACCAATTGGAAGAAAGTTAGTTTTTTCTTTTTTTGTGTCTGATTATTTTGTTCAAGTTTTTTCAAAATTTAAACTTAAATTCATGTCCGATCGGGGCAAATCGGTTTATTTTGGATTTGTCTAGATATTTTCGCTAATTTTAGCGCCTGCCATTTTGATTCGTTAACGAGATCTGCAATTTTTTTCTAGTCCAATTTGTCTCTGGCATTTATCGCCGACAGAGTTTTCTTGATTCTCCGGTTATACTTTGCTATTTCTTTTGGTTTCTTAGTGATAATAGCTGGAAAGTTGGGCAGTGCGTGTACCGTTTTGCTTACTATTTCTTCCACGCGTGGCGCTACCTATTGCACTCGTGTTAATGCTACAACTTCAAAAACGCTAGAGTACAACTGTTTCTAACTGGCTGAGGGAAAAAGATAAATGGATATATACTGGGAAATGAAGTCAATGGTTTGATCTGATTCCTCAATAATTCAACGTCAGCAGTAATCAAAAGTCATTTTCTTCATATTAATTTTCTGTTGTATCATTCTCAATTTACCAAAAATGATGCGAATGAAGACCAAAACCACAGCTCTACCTCCGATGATGAACGACACTTCCGCCGCCGGTGCCGACAACGAGTGGGAAGTTCGACCCGGTGGAATGTTGGTCCAGAAGCGTAACCCGGATTCGGAAAACCGTCCTCCACCTCCGATTCGGGTCCGGGTCAAGTATGGATCAATTTACCATGAAATCAATATCAGTTCTCAAGCAACCTTTGGTAAGACAAAACAAAGAAAAAAAATCTTCTTTTTTTTCCATGTTTTTTGGTTGTTTACATTATTTGTGAATTGCAGGTGAGTTGAAGAAGATGTTAACGGGACCGACAGGGCTGCACCACCAAGATCAGAAGTTGTTGTACAAAGACAAAGAAAGAGACAACAATGCTTTCCTTGATATTGCTGGTGTTAAGGATAAGTCAAAAATAGTTCTAATTGAAGACCCACTTAGCCTAGAGAAACGGTACATTGAAATGAAAAAGAATGCTAAGATGGAGAAAGCTGCTAAAACTATATCAGATATTAGTTTTGAAGTCGACAGGCTTGCTGGACAGGTAACAATTCTGTATAATGTTTTAGTAATCTAGAAAATTAGATGGGTTATCTGTTGTAACGTGTTAAATTCTTTGGACTGTCGGTGTGTATAAGTAAAATCTTTACATTATTGGCTTAGGCTTAGAGATAGAGGAGATATTCGTGTTGGATTAGTAAGTTCATGTTTATGTTTGGATTTGCTTAGGTGTCTGCCTTCGAATCAATAATTTCCAAAGGTGCAAAAGTTGTAGAGAAGGATTTGGTTAAGTTGATTGAGTTGTTGATGAATCAATTGCTTAAATTGGATGGAATTGTAGCTGAAGGTGATGTTAAATTGCAGAGAAAAATGCAGGTAATTACATTAATTTTAGCTTTTCAATTCATTGCTGAAGGAATGGACTTAGTTTTGGTACTTTTTGCACAGGTGAAAAGAGTGCAAAAATATGTTGAAACACTAGATGTGTTGAAGATGAAAAATTCAGCACCATCGAGCAATGGGGATCACATTCCGAAACAGGAATCCTCCCCGTCTCCTCACCAGCACCAGCGCAGGTATTCCAACGAGCTAGCCTCGTCACCAGTTCAAAGCCCGAATGGCAGGTCGCCTACACAAGCTAAGCATCAGGAGCCATCCAGGCATTCAGCCTCGGGTTCTGTTGTGATAACTACACAGTGGGAAACATTTGATCCCGCCCCAGGGCCATTGCTGGATCATTACTCAACGACGACACCAAGCAATAATAACCATGCTTCCTCTGCTCAACCTCGATTCAATTGGGATTTGCTCTGAGAAGGAGTAGTAAGTCTTGGTAGAAAGTTATCTTTGCTTATTAGTTTTGAGGGACTGTTTGGGTGTGAAATTTCTATTTTTCACAAGTTGGTTTGGTTGGTACCTACCTATTCTCCAATTCTTTTTTGTATGTAGAGTCCTGTTAGATTCCCCTGTTTCATATTATCATCCACTTGAGCAATAATTGGGAGTCACTTCCATCATGCTTATCGCCAATTTCCAGATTGTATTGTTTTGTCTTGTTGATAGGCCATGGTATGGTAGGCATTCATATGTAGATTCGTAGCCAAAAAAACATTCAATGAACAACACTTGCATTTTGCCCAACTAAAGTATCTGTCTTTTTTACTTTGTTGAAATCATAGCTAGAATGTGAATCTTCTAGTTACTTAGATTTTGAATTTTTAAAAAAATGATGGTGAGGAATAATGATTGATCTTTATTCCTTGCTTGTTGTGGAGGGTGCAAAATGACAAAAGGTAACATGAACTAGTTGGATTTCTTGTAATTGATTAACCAACCCATCCAAATGATAGAAGGTCAGTGGGGGTGTGCTGAAGAAAGGAAAATGATGACCATGTGTTTAGTTTAACCATTAAAATAAATGGGTTCTTGATATCTAGATCTAATGATTAGTCTATGGTGGTTTCACCATATACTTTTATCATCTTACTTTCTGGTCCTTCCACCATTCTGTTTTCCAATGAATCATCTTATCCGTGAGGTTTTATACTTTTATTTCCATTGTGCTTAAAGAGTTTAAAAGTAGGTTTGATCAGCTTAAAAACAGCTCATCCAAATATCCTTTAGATGAATAACTTTATTAGGGTAGATTCTATCATCTTACTGGCTCACTTTTCACAATATATATATATAACATAGTAAATAATTTAATAATTATATGGTGAATCTTACAAATATTATATCCTATGCCTAGCGTACTAAAAATAGAAAATAGGTGGCATGGCAACATGTTTTATGCGTTAATATTTCTAAAATTTAGCATTAATTAATAATTGATTCCCAAAAATCGACGAATGTAATCTATGATACCATTTTCTCCACTTTCTCTGAACGAGTTTGTTAGGAATTAACTTCTGTCATATTAGAACAAACTATCATATTCAATTCAAGAATACAATACTCAGCATTAAAGAAGATATGTAATGGAGTCAAGATTCAGATTAGAATGATGAGAAGAAACTTAGAGTATTTCCCATTGCACAAACAGATCAGTTCACAGCCCCTTTTTTTGCCTTCAGTAATGAATGAGTTGATGCAGAATATTCAGGATAAGTAAGGGTGAGTAAAATTCAACTGAATCGATAAAATTAAAAATATTATTAATTTATTAGTATTGAATTATTGAATTAATGATTTTTAAATGTTTTAAATTTTTTAATTGTGTTATTGATTCGATTTGTTATTTATAATTTTGATTAATGATTAAATCGATGATCCAATAGAGTATTAAAATTACTATTATACTCTTAATGATATATAATAGTGACTTAGATATTATACAACCCATGTTTCCTAAATTTTAAGTATTGTTTTTGGACGTACACAACACAAATTAGCTTATCTGCCTCTGTTTTGGGATACCTTGTCTATTCTCGACACAAACTAATATTACTTTTCACAAACTAATATTACCTTCTCTTTCCCAATTTTAGATTTGATTGTGACAAAAATAGATAATCAATGTTGTTCCGCAATTTATTGCATGAGCCTTTAGAAAGAAATCGAACAATTTTGTCTTTAACAAAAGTGATTAATGTAGAAATTGTATTGCATTTTATTCTTGTTATTCTTTTATTTTATGAACATCGAGTCCAAATGATCATATAAATATTTTTTTATCGGGTAAGTAAAAAATTGGACCGTTCATGATTGAAAAATCGATAATAAATATCTTATTGATTTGATTATTGATTTAGCGTATGCATGAATAAAAAATTGATAAATTGAATAGATAACATATAAAATCGAATCGGAAACTGATCATTGCACACTCCTACGATGATATTTCATGGTGTATGTCATTTATGAATGACTTAAAACTGATTGATGAGACACGCAACAAAGTTAATGGTAGGTTGAAGGTGTGGAGATAACCTCCAGAGTCTAAAGGGTTTAGGTTGAGTATGATTAAAAATAGAATAGTTTGGGAGCAAATTCAATGATGTGATACATGAGGTAGATGTGGAAGTGAGGCTTGACATATAGACCATCTCCACAAGAGAAAGTTTCATGTGTCTTGAGTTTGTAATTCAAGAAAGTGGGACATCGACGATGTTGTCACAAATCATGTTGTGCAACATGGATAAAGTGGAGACTTGCCTCTGAAGTCATGAGTTGATAAAAAGGTGCTACTTAAACTTAAAGATGAGTTCTATAGAGTGGAGGTTAGACCATCTTTATAGTATGTGGTAAAGTGTTTGCTAGTCAAGAACTTTTATGTTCAGAAAATGCAAGTTGAGTAAATGAGAATGCTAAAATGGATATGTGGATATACTAGAAGAAATAAGAGTTAAGAATGAGGATATTTGGAACAAAGGGAGTAACCACCTATAAAATCGCACAAATTTGAAGGTTGAAATATGGTATAAAAAGGCAAAACATTTAAAAAATGACTTGGATGGAATTTTTCGTCAAGTATTTTGAAAGAATTTTTTTTAAAGAATTTCTTTATCTAGAAGAGTTTGTGACAGGACAGTGTAATGGACTTGCTCTGGGATAGTTCAAATTCTTTCCCTGATCAAATTTGGTTGGAACTAGAATCGCTAAACAATGTACTATGGTAAACCCTTTCCACGCTGTGGACTTGGATAAATATTTTCATCAATTTTTAAGTAGGGGCATTATGGACTTTTTTCGATTTACTCAACACTATGATGTTTTAAACTTTTCCCTGTGCTTCATCACTTTCACATAGCTGGTTTCTAGCTATTGCTCGAAGATTGTTGGTGAGTCCTCATGTTTAGAGGGCGAACCTACTACGCTCTAAGAGGATATCTTAGGCTTGACCGACACTCAAAACCCATTGCTGGTATCTCATCCCGGGAGGGTACCTTAGGCGTGGCTGGCACTTGGAGACTATTGCTAGCCCCCAAGCGGACCACTCAGCCTCTTTGTCATAGTTCAATCAACTCATCAGCGGAAGATTCAATACAGTAGTCAACTAACAAAAGATAATATGAATAAATATCTCAAAGAAAGGAAACGGAAATTAAACCATCCCGACACTATCCATCAACCATCTATGTCTACGAAGCCTCTATAACTAGCATCTAAGAAGGCACCATGACAGGCCATAGGTACCACAATCAAAGAAATACTGACATAAAAATAAATAAATAATCATCCTCCAGATGCTGGGGAGGACTCACCACGGTCTGAAATCAAGCTCTAAACCTCAACGATTGGGCTGCTAAAGTCCTCGGGCTACCATATCTGCATCATAAAACGATGCAGTGCCAGAGGGGCATTAGTACATGGAATGTACTATATGTAAAACAGGCTAAGGAAAGAGGAAACAATAATAACATGCTCTCATCAATCACTCAGACTCATCTCAAAGTAAGAAACAAGACTCTATCACCTTACTATCCATCAAACATCAAATCATCATATCACATTGGAGTTCTATCACCATGAAACCTATCTTGGAGTTTCTTGGACCTACATCCATCACCTATGAGCCGGTGATGGTACAATGAAACGATGTCATTGCGGCATCTGCCCAGTACCTTACCGGGGTAAAAGGGTGTGCATCAGGGGTTTATAATAGTAGTAAGTCCTTTTTTGGGACTAAGGAAACATCCGTTCTCACGGTCCAATCCTCTGCTACGCTGGCCACGTAGGTAATGAGTGCAAGTGAGACTCACTCTTACTCATTTTTGGTGCTCAATACTCCTCCCAGGACTTGACATGCTCATAATTCTATTAATTCATCAAGAATTCCCATCACTCAACCGTTACGGGCAAAACTATCTTTTCAAATTCAAGGGATTATATTCATTTGACTCTATCAGTATACATAGTCATCAACAATCATCACCTCAAGACTCAGACTGAATCAAACATCACATTCAGACAATCAAGGCTCTAGACATCCCCTAAGTTCATTATTCAAGCGTTTACATAGAGAATTTGCAAGGGTTAAATCATTATCACATAGTAATGAAGATATACAGTAAACATTGTACGTGATGATCATCAATTTAGGATGTAAGGTATAGTTTAAAGCATAAAATTAAGAACTCAAGATAATATTCAATAATTACATGCTAAATATCAAGAAACTTTCAAAAAAACACAATTTAAGACTTTTTAAGGATCAATTATACATCCTAACTCTATCTTGGGCACATGGAAGAACAATCTCATGCTTTTTGGTAGCCTTTACATACCTGGGAATGAAGATTTCTTCAAGAATCGAATCTTCTCTAGAAACCCTCACTTGTTTCTCCTTCTTCTCTCTTAGACTTAGCGTAAAAACCTTTGAAAAGTAATGAGTCTAAACCCTTTTGTACGAATTTACGTTTTAGAACCAACCTGGGAATATAAAAATATATCGGGAAAGATGAAATTGCCCTTCCCGAATTAAAACAGAAAAATTTTGCATCTCGTACACTAGTGCGTGACACGCACTAGTGCAAATTTGTACTTTTTCGCATTTTCTCAATTTTTTGGAAATTCTCGAAAAAAGACCAAGTGTGATTCCGCGTTTACTCCGAGTCGCGAAAGGGGCACGAAAACCTCACTGTTTTAAGCCCTTTTTAAAATTATAATTCGCATTTTTGCGTGATAAGGCTAAGTTGAGACTATTTTTTGACTCACTTTTTCGCGCTGATAGCAAATTCTGTCTCAGATTTTCCATCAGAGCTTGGGAAGATACGTTGTGCGCACGATAAAGTTTAGGGGCGTTTTAGTAATTTCACAGGGTGTTACAGCTGGCTCCTAAGGAAATCACGTGATCTCATCACATGCTCAAGTTACGAAAACTCTATAGAATCAAATAAATATACATGTGGCTCAGGGAAGTACAATAATTAAACAAACAACTCATTTGATCAACTCTATATCAATAAGAATGGTTCGCAACACATCAATTGACTTTGTCTATAAAGCCTTTATAAACTATCAAGAAGGTGTAAAAATATGTCCAAGGCTATCTCAAACTATGAAAAGAAAGACGTAAATTGAAATAAAAAGATATCCTCCGAATGTTAGGGGGTCTCACCAAAGCTCTAGAAGTACTCAAAATCTTCAACGAAACGTCTACTAAGAATCCCTAACTTGTATCGACATCAATAAAAGATGCAACATCAAATGACCTTGGTACGCAGAATGTACAGTATGTAATATGGCTGAATAGAACAACATTCATCAAAAGTACTCAAGAGAAAAGACAATTCAACATCAATATGATATGCAAGTTTAAAATAGTTTTCATCAAATAGTCTCATCAATTTTCAATATACATATACAAATGAGTAAAATAATATATTCTTACTCTTATGGAGTTTCTCTAATCAACATACATCACCTATGAGCGAGTGAAGGTATAACAAGCTCACTGTTGTTGCCACTAATAAAAATTCAATATATTATTATAATATTCAACTTTAAAATTATTATATCCAATTTAAAACTATAGTACTCTTTGTTAACAAAATAAAGTAATCAAATCATAACTAAAATAAGCGAAGGAAGAATAGCAATATTCAAGAAAACTTCACAATCTAATTTAAAATCACAATATTCTAATAAAAAGCACAATATCTTTAAAAAGAAACGATAATATTTTGATTGATATTCAAATCTAAATTGAATGAATTAATTTTATAGCCTATATTAGAACAAATTACAATATTCAATAATCAAACTTCTAATATTCAATTGCGTACTAACAATATTAAATAGGGGGAAATTACATGTGCTAACAAACCATAATTATTGTTTATATTTTTTTTAACCCAAGTTTACTTAATTACTCAAAATAGCTATTTTGGCTATTTCTGCCACATCACACCTTCTTCTTCTTCTTTTTTTGGTCCACTTGGCTTTTTTTTCTTTTTGATTATTTAACAAAAAAAAAAATTTAATAGTCAAATTTTTTTTGTTGCTCTTTTTTAAAAGCTTTTTCCCTTTTTAAATCATTTCACTTTTTTTTATGAAAAAATGAATATTTATGTCATTTTATTATGTCTTATTTATTTTTATTTCATTAAGATTGGAATGCATGATAGTCAGATAAAT
Source organism: Solanum medicagineum (assembly GCA_026153255.1). Taxonomy (NCBI): domain Eukaryota; kingdom Viridiplantae; phylum Streptophyta; class Magnoliopsida; order Solanales; family Solanaceae; genus Solanum; species Solanum medicagineum. Next base: position 3,820,623 of record JAPFFP010000070.1, read on the forward strand.
GTCGATATCAATATATTACATAATTATTTATACAATATTGATACAAGATTATGCACCATTTATATAATGTTGATACTTTTCATACCTATTTATACAATACCGACACACATTTGTATACAATTTATACAATATCGATACACGTTTATAAACTATTTATATAATAATAATACATGCTTATACATAATTTATACAACGTCGATACATTACATAACTATCTATACAATATTGATACATGTTAATACACATGTATAGAAAATCGATACATGAAAAATACATGATGTCGTTTTTCTTTTTGAAAAAAGGAATTTATTTTCTTTCTTTATATAAAAAACTACAACAAAATAAAAATAAAATAAGTTTTTCCAAAAGAAATCCTGCCCAAAAATTACATGAAAAAAAGTTTTTCTAAGAAAAAAAAATCTTTTTCTATATAAAAAGCCACAACAAAATAGAAACAGAATAAGTTTTTTTAAAAAAAAATGCCGCCAAAAAAAAAAAGAAGCAAAAAGAGCAATTTTTTCGGCCTTGGGCTGCTTTTGAGCAAAAAAGGCCTAATGTGTGACACCCCATAACTCTATTTGCATAAGTACCTATGTTTCAAACCTCACTCTTATATGTCAGAAGTGTATTAGGGTCATAAGAGACCTGTAGTACTTAGTCGAGTTCAAAACTTCCCAATAAAATGAGTTTCTAGCCTTAGATTATGCAAGGGTCTACTTTAAATGACCCTAACTCTCAACACACAAAGAATTAGAAGTCCCATACATACCAAATGAAATCCCTTTGAATTAGTTTTCCAACGCAATTGGTTTTACCTCATTTGGTGCTCGGAGTCAAAAGTTATCAGCGTTTTACTAAGGACTGCCAGTGCAGAGTTATAATAC
>JAPFFP010000070.1:3821606-3834450 GCA_026153255.1 Solanum medicagineum
ATATATATATATATTATAAAGTTGAAATAATTAAACATGACTTAAAATTTTAAAAAATATTATATAATGATATTGAAATAGTTGTGTTGAATTTGATAAATTGATTTAATAATATTAAAATAATATTAATTAGTTGGAGTGCTTGAAATTAAAGAATACTCCAAATAATAAATTTGATTTTTTTTAATAAACAAACAACAGTATATTTTGCATATTGCAAAAATTTACACAACTTGGTCGATATTAGATAGTCAATAATGAGTGAGTAAAAAAAAATAGAGGAATAAAAAAGGTAAATACATGTAAGAATAATAGTTTGGGTGCATGATAATCTGAAGATATAAATAAATCAACAAAAAAAGTAGTCACATAAAAGAATATATTATAATTAAGTAACGCTATTCCATTCTTAATTATTACAACCCTCATATTAAATAAAGTAAATGGTTACTATTATATTTTTTATTCAATTCTTTTTTTAAAAAAAAATTATCAATAAATGATATATAAATTTTTTTTTAAAAAAAAATTGAGGACCCTAAAATATTCGGGGCTCTAAGCGGTTACTTTAGTAGGATTATGATTGAGACGGTCTCGGTTAAAACAAACAAAATTATTGTACATAGTGCCAGTGTGGCTATGGCATTCAGACCACATATATGAAGTTAGACGACAACAACTTTTGCCACAAGATTTTAGAAAATGGCTAAACCTTAAATAGTATGATACAAATTAGGGTGATTGAATTAAGGGTGACAAAAGAAGTTTCAAAATTTAAAAAAAAGAAAGTGACTCAAGTTTTAAGAATTAGGTGTAGGTGACAAGTTTATAATTAAGAGTTAATAATATTTGAACATTTTTATGTAAGTCCCCAAGTTTTTTTTCATTACACTTCAATCCACTAAATAAAATATGCTAATTTCCCAATTTGGGAAATGATTCCAATGGCTGCTCCCATTTCTCCTCCATCTTCTTCTTGTCACTGTTTTCTCAACACTGGAGCTTCAAATTCGGAAAGAAAAGGAAATCAATTTTTGGGGCATTTGTTCATATAGCTTTGGTAGTTACTTGAAAGATAACTTTTAATTATTATTATGACTAATAAAAGTGAATATGATGTTGTTTATTTTAGTTTTATGTTTTTATTGTTGTTTCCACTATTGTTGGAATTCTTCACTGCTAAGTTATTTTCAGCGACGTTGCAGCAGATGCTGAAATAGATTCGGCAGTTGTTGAACGATATAGAATAATAGTCGAAATATTTTTTTTGCAACTGGTTTACCACTTCTGCAGCAGTTTTCAATTACTGCTGAATGTACTGCAATACTTGCTGCATCTGATGTTTCAACTGATGAAGTACCTGCTGAATTAAATATAAAAATTATTGTATTTCTATACAGTTTTCTCATGTTGCACTTTTAATTATTATTTCTTTAGATACCTTCAACATCATCAATGGAAGAAAAAATAATATTAAGAGTTGATTATCATGGTGAATGGGTTGAGTCCAACAATTGTCTTATTTGACGTTAGAAAGGCAAAGAAATGATTGAGACGATAGCAATGATTGTGAATCGAGACATCGCGTTTGAGAATTTTGTGAATCAAATAATTGTCTGTTGTGAATTAAATTGTGAACCAAAAGATATCGCCATCACCTTGTCCACTGCGATGGTGGTGCTCCGGTGTCAATATGGTAAAAATTATAGAAGGCGTATTTATGAGTATTCTTCTCAATATGGTAGAGACATACATTTTTGTATACATCGAGGAAATTAAACTCGTACTGTTCGAAGAATTTTGGGAAGTTCCTAAGGAGATTTTAGAAAGGGAAATACTTCCTATACATGTTGTGCCAGAAAATGTGGAAGAAAGGTAAAGAAGAGGCGATCAAGTATCGGACAATCATTTCCAAGCAAAAAGAACAAATGTTCCATATGCAAAAAGGTCGGGCACAAGAGAACTACGTGCTCGAAGCGAAATGTTTCATAAGAATGCTCACTTTTATTTGGTGTTTGTGAACTTGTTTCATTTTGCATATTAATTTTGTGCAAAATATTATTTGTACAATTAACATTTGTTGTTATTTAATATAATCAGTATTATTTTATACTATCAGCAGTTTTACAGCAATTGTTATTTCATTTATAACATTTGTTACTGATATTTCAGCAATTGCTATTGACCTCATAGCAAATGCTACATAATTTACAAAAATAGCTATATTGTATATAGTATTTGCTATAGAGTTTCCCAGCAATTGTTATACTTAATTTACAGCAACTGCTACTACCTTTACAATAATGCTACATACTTCTCAGCAATTGCTAAAAAAAAATTCAACAACTGAATAACTTGCTGAGATATTTTACAGCAATTGCTAGAACTAGTTCAACAACTAGCCAACTTGCTATATAAATTCAAACAAAATCTTTACCATCGACCTATTTCTAATATTGAATTAGACTAAAATTAGGGGTGGCAATTGGGCAGGCCGGGTCAAATTTGAACGGGTTATAATGTGTCAAGACACCAACCGGGTCAAGACCCAACCTATAGTCAAAAGGGGTTGAGTAACGGGTTATAGAGCGGTCAAGACCCAACCTGACCCAATTTTTACTAAGTTTTACTTATTTTATTTGTTCTTTTTCAATATTTAATTGCTTAATTAAATCATATTTTTTCTTATTATGGCTAAATAAAACATATTAAATTGAAGAAAAAAGTGTTTTAAAAATATTTTAACAAGATCTCCGAATTAATTCGGGTTGCATAGCAATCCAATTTTAAATGGGTTCAAATGGGTTGGGTTAAGATGGGTTGAGCTAATAATTGACCTGCCCAAACTTCAACGGGTTGGGTCGGTCGAGCTTAATTTTGCCACCTCTAACTAAAATCACTATATTCATCCATAACCATGATATAATGGACTAATTAATGAAAAATTAACTGAAATAAGTATGATCTATAATTATGATCCTGTTACTTGTGTAAGTACTATCTTAATGTATAAGATCATTACTGATTCTAGCATTTAACCCGACATTGGACTAACTCCACCTCATATATTATAAAACATCATTACTGATTCTAGCATTTAACCCAACATTGGACTAACTTCACCTCATATATTATAAAACATATTGACACAACCAACTAATAATCAATTTACTTAATCACCACCACTTCATATGCAATTACTTAATAGATTATATATTATTTGTCTAATTACCACCTCAATGTATAAGATCACTTCTGAATCTAGCTTTTAATCTGAAATTTGATTAACACAGCTCAATGTATCACCAGATAATGATTGATACCATCAACTTATAGTTAACTTGCTATAACAACTAATTGCCTTGCTATAGAAAAGTTCAGCAATTGCTACGAATTCTCCTACAATTGCTACATAATTTACAGCAATTGTTGTTATCTTTACAACAAATGTTACACAATTTACAGCAAATGCTAAAAAAAATCAACAACTAAATAACTTGCTGAGATATTTTGCAACAATTGCTATAACTAGTTCAACAACTAGCTAGCTTGCTATTACAAATTCAAACAGAATCTTAATCATCGACTTATTTCTAGTGTTGAATTGGACTAACACAACTCAATTTATCATTAGATATGATATTTACATAGGCAATTATTCGGTATGAGCTGACTTGCTAAGTAAATTCATAGCAAATGATACGATTGTCCCAGCAAATCGCTGACTTGCTGAGACATATTCACAACAAATGTTAAGACTACCCCAGCAAATTATTGACTTGCTGAGTCATTTCACAAAAGATACAAAGATAGTCTCAGCAAGATGCTGACTTGCTGATTCATTTTCACAGCAAATGTTAAAACTGTCTCAATAAGCAGGTCATTTGCTGAGTCATTTCGCAACGGATATAAGGATAGCTCCAACAAGATGTTGACTTGCTGAGTCATTTTCGCAGCAAATGTTAAGAATGTTCTAGCAAGTAGGTCACTTGCCGTATCATTTCACAACATATGTGAGGATAGCCCCAGCAAGATGATAATTTGCTGAGGCATTTTCACAGCAAATGTTAAGACTACCCCAGCAAGTTATTGACGTGTAGAGTCATTTCAAAACAGATACAAGGATAGCCCCCGCAAGATGATAACTTGCTGAGTCATTTTCACAGCAAATGTTAAGACTGCCCCAGTAAGTAGATCACTTATCGTGTTATTTCACAACAGATATTTCTATAAAAAGAGATATTTCTATAAAAGGAGCTATTTCAATAACATAAAATATCCATCGTCAACATTCCAAAAAAGTCAGAAAAATAAGAAAATACATATGTTCATAAAATAACTATCCATCATCAACATCCCCTAAAAGTCTAGAAAATAACAAAATACCCATAAGCTAAATCTTAAAAGTGTCCATCATCCAAACATAAAAAAATACCCATCATCCAAACATCAAATAATACCGATCATCCAAACACAAAAAATACTCATTATCCAAACATTAAATAAATCCATTATCTAAACATTAAACAAACATAATTCAATTTTTAAACAAATAATATCATCACATCAGCTATTGCTCCTCCATAGATGTTGTTGGTTGCTACTCCTTTATAGTACCTACTGTTGGTTGTTGCTCCTCTGTAGCACCTACTGCTTGTTGCTCCTCCATAACAGTTGTTGCTTGTTGCTCCTCTCTAACCATTGTTGCCTACTGCTCCTTCCTAGCACCTGTTGCCCTTTTCCTTGTGCTCATGAGTTCTTTTGAAACTTGCTTTTGCCTTCTTTGCTCACAAATAGGAGTATACGGTGACACCACCCTTGATGACAGGATGACACATCTTTTGGATAGCATGGTATTCAAGGTTTGTTTAAATGAAAGCATCATTTCCATCATCTTATCTATCCCTTCATTGCAAATTTCACAACCACAAGTACTATAGGGTTCCTTAAAAGTCCCAGCACCCAAGCGACCGGATATACCATGGTGAGTGGAGTTTCAAAATCACCTCCACCAAGAGAAAATTCTTCTCTATAATTAACAGTTGCTTCTTCCCCAGCAGTAATTTCTGCAACAGCTATCCCAGCAACAATTTTAGCACTAGCTACCCCAGCAGCGGCACCAGCTGTCCCAGCAGCAATAGAAGGAAAAGAATCAGTCGTGGTAACTAGCAAAACAAATAGATCGTGACTTGTTTATTTATTTTTTGAGAATGTTAATATAATCGAATTCATGATTTGTTATTTCCACCTGACTCTAGAGAGCATATCCTAAGGTAAAGATTGAGTAAGGCCCTAAACCATCAGTACTATACCTAAAGCTTCAAATAGTCATTTGCCAGGTCGGTATAGTTCACAGGAATCAAAGAATAAACAGAAGTCTTGCCATGAAAATTGATATATTTGAAGATTCATTCGCTCCAGTGATGTAAATTCATGCGTAAATAATGTCTACTAGCTATAATTTAACAAATCCTATAGAATGAAAGCTTACATGAGATCTAACCTTGATCCTTTGGAAAGCTCTCAAAACTCGAAATCAACCAACCAACCCAACATTCAACAAGAATCAAACAACACCAACAACACCCTACCCGAAATCAACCAACCAACCCAATATTTTTCTCAACTCACAATGACTACAATAACAAAAATCAAACAACACCAATAACACCCACATCCAAAATCAACTAACCAACCAAGTAGTTTCTCAAAATGAATACAAAAACAACAACACCCATACCCGAAATTGTCATATTCAAAGAGTACAATAATAAATCAAACAACACCAAGTTGAAATTAGAGCATGAAATAACAAAAACATACTTTTTCATCTTCCTAATCCTAAATAATCATTTGTACAACAAAAATCAAAACTATAGCAGTTAAAAAAAAAAAAAACAAAACCTTATGTTTAAGGAAGATGAGATTGATGATGTGATGACCAAGATAGCAGGGACAAAGTTGACGACGATGACAGTGACGATAGAGATGGCAGCGACGATGAAAATGACAAACGAAGTAAAGAAGAAAGAAAGGAGAAGAAGAAGAACTGCAAAATCCCCCTTTTTTTTTCTTTTTGTCCGCGGGAAAAGTTGATGGGGTGATTGAATTCGAAAAGAATCAAAGATGGCTTTTGTGTTTTAAATTTTGATAAAAAGATTATACAAATTTTTGATAAAAACAAGTAGTTGCTAAAGTTTTAAAAATATACATTTTACCCCCCAATTAAATTAAATCCCTCTAATTGGATAGTCAAAATTATCACTTTTTTTAATTTTAGGACTTGAGGGATACCACTGGTTCAAATTTTCACTACAAACTAGCTAAGCTAGCCCATGCCATTTTTGTGATTTCTTCTTGTTATTAGGCCATGGGTTAAGTACACCCCTAGCCCACTTTTAAGAATATTATTTAAAACGTAGCAAACATTTGCAATGTATTTATAACATAGTAACAACGTTTAAAAAAGCAGCAGATCCTGCTTCTTCGAATATCAAGCTGAAGTTTGAATGCAATTTTTTATTATTCATTTATATTGTCGGACAACTTCTTTTCGTATTGGTACTTTTGAAATGCAAATGCCTCTGTTACATCTTGACGTCTCTTTATAAACTTCTATGTACCATTAGTTAAAATTGTTACATGTTTGAGTAGAGCATATTTGGATGGATTAAACAGAGAAGTGGGAAATGGAACTTTAATCAAGGTGGTTGGATGAATAGAGACTGTCCAGAGGCAGAGATGTGCTAGATTTTAAATGCAATGTAAATTGAGATTATATTTTAAATAGTTAACATCAAAGTTGGCCACCTACTGTCACTTCTCGAGCCCAGCATTTTGATTGAATTTATCAAGTGCTCTGAGACATTGGGCTCTCTCTGATACCAAAAATACAAAATTCATCCTTCTTCCATTGAACATATGATTAATTGTATTTATTAGATATCTTTTAATTATATTCATTAACCTCAATAAGTCGTAAAAATTCATGTACGTTTCAGTCGATGTTCGAAATTTTATGTTACTAACTTATCTACGTAATAATGAAGGATTTATAGCTAAAATTTTGGGCATTAAACACGTGATTTCTTCGTAAACTTAGATATTTTTTATTGTTTCCAGCATCCATAATACATACAGACTAAATGGTGCACTTGTTGATGTTGAGTTTTTTACTTAAAGGACTAGGGATCAATTTTTACTTGACAAACTTTTTATTTTTAATTTTTAATGGAGCAACCATGTTAGTCGACTCTTGTGAGCATGAGCTAAAAAAGATAATTCAAAAGTGTCTAACATGATTATTTTATCGTGTATTTAGTGCATAATTAAAAGATTTTATGGTTTAAATGTCTAACTAAAATTTCATGATAAATTTAAGAATATGTCAATATATTATTTATTCATTCATTTCCTGTTCTTTTGACATCATCTACAAAATCTCTTAGTTTAAGGTATAAATATGTGGAATTTTGAAAAGGAATGAAACAGTGACATGTGTACTACTCTTTCTTGGACTTCATCAAAATATTCACAACGGTACGAATTCATTCCTGATTTTGTCTCTAATTCTGCAGGTATTTAAGGAAGATTTAACATTAATTAAATAGTAAGTACTACTATTTCAATTCTAAATAATAGTATGAAGCAAAACCTAAGTAGGCTACTAGAGGTCTCCTACGTACACATTAAAATATGAGAAGTGCATCATCCCTATTTTTATTTTTATCTATATTATATTAAAAGTACGAAGACCTTTAAAAATATTGTTTGAACTTTTTACCCTTCATTAAAAAAAAATTTTCTTAGATATAATCATTTTTTCATCATTTTTCTTTAAATTATTTTTTAAATATATTTATTATCACGCTTTGATCATGCGCAAAACACGTACAATAAAATTAATTTTTTAAAAAGTGACCCAGCGGCCATCACAAGAAACTCTCCATAAGTGAATAATTCACCCCTTACTATGAGGATTTAATTTCTTGAAGAAGAAAGCCACTATCGATAGAGTAAAAATAGTGAATAAAGGGATTTCCCCTAAGTGGCCCAATTGACATTATATATTAGAGTGCCCCAATTCCTCAACTTGTAGGAAACAACTTATCTTTTTTCTATTTATAGGATAACATTGTTTAATAATGGAACCAAGTCAAAAGATCTATCACCTTGGGAGTGGATATATAATAGGAAGGCATGGCCCTTGGGTGATATAAACCATAGTTTACTTATGGAGATAATTATACAGAGAGACACTTCACTTAAAATAATTCCACAAAAAAAAAGATCTTATTATATATGCATATATAGTCAGTAAATATTTATGTATCATAATATATATTTTATATATAGCTCATATATAAGTAATATATATTGTATAGCTAATTGTGTACACTTTCTATAGCTTTTGACAAACTATATTATATAGCCATATATAATTTCACTGATTTGGAGTTGTTTTTTATGTAAATAAAACATTAGTTATATTTGTTGTAAATTAATTAATTTTTTTTATATATATGTGAAATTTCCCCTAGTTTATAATCTAGCAGCAAACAGCGAGCTGTGTCTAAATTTAGATCAAATTAAAATTTTCTTTTTCTTTGAGTTGATTCACGAAAATTTAATAATTTTAGTGTATAGCTTATATTTTTATCAAGAAATCAATTATTCCTACTGTTTTATCTTAAGATGATATAAATATTTATAATTTTTGAATTATGAATGAACTCGTGTGCAGTCTCAATTTATTTTGACATGAAAAATAAACATTAATGGTGTCTCACCGATCCCAACACGAATATAATTTATCCATCTATCTTGTATGAATAAAAGGAACACAGTTTGAAGCACTTACCTGTGAATAGAGCCAAAGAATTGGGCATACATCTTTTTCCAATAGTCTCTATCCTTGCACATGAATAATAATTAATTACTATATTGATAGTATTATCTTCTCCCATTTACGTGATCCTTTATTTTATGTATATACTTTTGGTATTTACGTGATGCGTACGGCCATTCAATTTTATGATTTTTTATATTTTAATTTTTTTTTAATTCCATAAAAAAATACTTTTCTTATTAAGTGACACTTTAATTATAACTTTCTAGATGATATATTTAAACCTAAAATATATTTTAGTATGTTAAACGTATCATTAATCTAAGATAAAATTAATTTTTTTTCATTTTCTTAAATTCCATGACAAAGTAAAAATAAATCATATAAATTACAGTTTTTTTATTTCTATGATAGGTAGTCTATGTATCACTCTTTGGGATACAATTCTTTCTAACGCAAAATATTGTGTGTGTATCAAACTATCCTTTTTCACTACTTTATTTCCTAAATATTAATGTATTCTCCTTTTCATGAATAAGCAAATTTCGTTCAAAACTCAACTAAGGCGGAAAACAACCACTTGTTGCAAGTCGTTGAAATCACGTCTACTTTGCAAAATTAAATGTTCAACATGTTAATCTTTTTTTGAGGATATATATTCCATATAAATTTCTCACATAAATTATTTGATTGCATATAATTTGTTAGGATTAAAATAATCATGTGTTATTAGGGGTGACTCGACCGTGTTAATAAAAAAAAAGGCAAGCGTCTTAGGTCATCAAATTTGAGGGGCCTCAATTTTTATTTTAGTAATAATAGGTTATAATATTTTTTTTTTTAGAAAAAATACTAAGTACTATTTACAATAAAGTTAATTTATTTCATATAAAAAGAAAGAATTTATGAGAATAAGTTTCGTACATCTGAAATAAGATCATATGGTCAATTCAAAAGAAATACGATATAAAATCAACTATAACTTTTTTAAACAACTCTGCATCACAAATAAATAGAATAATAAAATTCGTAAGAAAATATATAAATTTATTTTTTAAAGTTTAAGGCCTCCGTTCGATTTTCGCCTTAGTGTGCTTGAATCACTCCTCTATATCATGCAGGAGCTAACAAGATAAATCGTGAATAACTTAGTATCTAAGTAATCCCTACAGTATCTAAGTAATCCCTACTTGTCTTGTGTCTTATGTAAAAACACTATAATAAAAGAGAAATTTAGTGGCAACAGATTTTCTTTTTAGCAACAATCTTTATTGCTATAAAAACATTTGATAGTGATTAAGTTAATGTTATTGCATCCAAAGTTTTTAGCAAAATTTATATAGATTGTTAATTAAAGGGGAAAAAAATCAAGTAATTGTATTTAAATTAATCCATTATTTAGGGCAACAATGTGAAGAAATAATATTAAAGGGAGGGAATAATTTAAATGAAATGTATTTGTTGCAAGTGGTGTGGATTTTTAGAAGGAAAAGGTAGGAGGTGTTACTTTTCAGGCAAATCCCCCAAGTTGGACCCGGAAATACCACAGCGAAAAGACGGGCTGTCTGCAAACAAGGGAGCCGCTCCCTCTCTTGTTCCAATCATTCCCTACTATTACCCCTTTTTATCCTCAAACTAGACATTTGCGTCCGCAGTAGCGCAGATTCAATATTTATTATTTTTTAATTTTATTTTAAGTTACGATAAAATAAACATAAAAAGTTATGAATATATATTTAGACTGCTCAAGTAAGTATGTTAACTTGCTGCCCGCTTAAGCAATTTTAATCATCATGATTGGCTCAATAGTTATTCATAAAGTTATTTTTAATGATATAATTAAATATTATTTAATCATTTTATTAAATATAAAATAGTTATCTAATAAATATTATTAATATTTTCACTCTAAAATAAATTATAATTTTTATCCTAATTTCATTGGCAATATTGCAAAATCACTAAGCAATTGCTTTACGTAGATTAAATTAAAAAATCACTAAAATATTTTTATGGGCCCTTCAACTGTGAAAATTAGTTGTTAGGGGTAATATTATAAAATCACTAAGCAGCTGCTTTGAAAAGATTAAATTAAGAAACCCCCGAAATATTTTTGTCGGTAATATTTATTTAAAACAACTGAACAATTGAAGTAGCTGGAAAATTATTTATGAGGGGCAATATCGTAAAATTAATAAGCAACCGCTTTAAATAAATTAATTAAAAAATCTCTGAAATAGTTTTATGGGCTTCAATTATGAAAATTAGTTGTTAGGAGTAATATTGTAAAATCACTAAGCAACTACTTTAAAAAGATCCAATTAAAAGATCTCCAAAATATTTTTATGAATCCTACATAATGTATAAAAGAAAGCAGACAGCTCAAGTAGACATGTCTGCTTGAGCTGCTTAACTCCCTCCTATAATATAGTAGAATTATAATTAACTAATATAATTAAATCTGATTAAAAAATTTAATTGCCATGATTTAAACGAATAAATTTCTATATGAAGATTATAATACAAATATTTCATTTTATATTTTTTATCAATTACTAGATCACACTTTCGATCTTATACCGCTATCTTAATCCTCTCTCTTTTCTTATCATTCTTGTAAAAGAGATGCCAAACATATCAGCTTCAATTCCGAAAAGAGGTAATACGAAGAATCAAAACTACTATATCACTTTTTTCATTTCCACTAATAAATGACCAATCACAAACTACATGGATTGCATAGGATACCATTTTCTGTAAAAGTCATTATTCTGCAACTTTTGAAATGTATTTACGGGAGAAATTGTTTTTTCTTTTCGTAATTTTCTAATAATATTTTTATAAGAGATTTTCATTTTTATAATAAATTAAGAGATTTGAAAATATTTTTTTATTCAAATTGTGAAAGAGCAAGAGATCACATTTCCTTGTATATTGTCAATTTGACACCTATCATAAAATTGTGAAAAATTGAGATCTCTTATTCATGTACAATTTGAATAAAAGAAAATGACCATTTTAAATCTATTGAAATATTAATAAAAATAAAAGTATCTTATAGAAAAGATATAAAACTAGAAGAATATTGTAAGGAAATAAACAAAAAAAAACTATAAAGTAATTTAATCCAAAAATAGTGATAAGAAGCTGATTCAAAACTTAAATTTTAAGAATTTAATTTTAATAATTTTCACATTAAATTCATTATTATTTTGTAAGTTATGAATTCTTTTGTATTACTTTCTTAAAATTATGATTTATACATATTTATATTCTATATTAAAAATATTAAATTACATACTTTGGCGGTGGATGGATAGTGAAAGGCACCAAATTTGTATCTATTTTGACGTATAACTGTAGAATCCACTTTGCATTAAAGTGATCATGTACCTAAAAATGCAGATAAAGTAATCATTCAATTCAATAAAAGACTGTTTTCAAAACGGGACGACCTAATTCTTTGGGTGTACGAAAAAAAGGAAATGGTGGAGAGGCTATTATTAAATTTGAGCCAAAATTTATCATCAAATAAGTTTTAATTAGTGCTTCAATATTATTATCATCTCTATAAACTATAATTTAAGAGAAATTAAGTCCTTTTGACACTAACAAAATGAATAAAGAAAAATAATTTTTTTATGTCTACATCCAAAATTTTATAGGGTCGTACAAGATGAGTCATATTTAAGTCAGAGTTTTTTGGAGGCTACTTTACTTTAAACCCTAACTTATGCCTGTATAAAAGGTATTATATTTTCTTGAAAAGACGTCTCAAATATCCCATGAACTATGAAGAAATTCATAAAGGGATCAAAATATGATTAACGAGGTCAAAATCATCCTACTCTCGAACATGGAGAAATCTAAGGAGAGAAGAATCAAGAGAGGAACAACAAATTTGTACCGAAGAAATACTGGGGGAGGTAATTAGACAGGATATGGTGGGACTTGAGCTCACTGAGGGCATGACTTTAGACAGAAAGAAGTGGAGGT